>OVBN01000045.1:0-278553 GCA_900406565.1 Turritis glabra
CATCCTGATCATTTTTAACAACGGTCATTCCACCCTTTTTAGGAACACAATGCACAGGTGATATCCAAGTGCTATCAGATATGGGGTAAATCACACCAGCTTCTAACAACTTAAGAATTTCCTTTTTAACAACCTCTTTCAAGTTTGGATTCAACCTTCTTTGAGGTTCAATGCTAGCATATGATTCGTTTTCAAGGTGAATTCTATGAGTGCATAAGCTAGGTGAAATTCCTTTGATGTCTTCTAGTGAATACCCTATGGCTCTTCTAAACTTTTTCAATTCGGTCAATAGCAAGTGAACTTCATCATCATTCAGTTTAGCGTTTACTATGACTGGATAAGTGGAATTAGGGCCTAAAAAAAGCATACCTTAGCCCTGTTGGAAGTGCTTTGAGATCAACCTTTGGGGCTTTTAGTTCGGACCAATCGTCAGATGCGTGTAATGGTGGCTCGTGCTTTGACTCGATCAACGACTCGATCGAGTGATCGAGTGGGGTGGTCGAGCTATCCTGTCGAGTCTGAGATGATCCATCTTCGATCGATCCAATGACTTCCGTGTTCAACCCATTAAGATTTTCAAACATTTCTGATCCTTCTATGGCCTTGTGTGAGTCTAGAAGCATCTCATAGCCCAGACTCTCCTTGTTTAGAAACCCAGCATTACCACCTTTGGTCAATGTAGTCTGCAGATGGTCCTCTTCATTTAGTTCTTCCAGCAGCTCATCAGCAAGTTGATCCATCTCTTCAATCCAGAAAAGCTGACCTTCTATTGTGGGTTTCTTCATGGCATCCTTAATGTCAAACTTCATCTTGAAGTCTTTTCCCAGGTTGAGTTCAATCTTTCCTTTCTTGACATCGATGATTGCTCCAGCTGTAGCCAGGAAAGGTCTTCCCAATATCAGGGGGTCTCTAGGTTCCTCATCCATTTTTAATACCACAAAGTCTGTCGGGATATCCACATATCCGATCCGTATGGGTAGATCTTCTAGTACGCCATGTGGTATTCGAACTGACCTATCCGCCAATACCAAAGAGATGTTGCAATCCTTGTACTTACTGAACCCCAATCTCCTGGCTACTGAAAGCGGCATAAGGCTTATTGAAGCTCCAAGGTCACAAAGACAGTTCTTAAAACTCAACGGCCCAAGGGAGCAGGGCAAGGTGAAACAACCGGGATCGCCTTGCTTCTGGATTGCTCTCTTCTGGACGATAGCACTACATTCCTCACTTAACACTACCATTCCCTGAAGCTCTTTAACTCTTTCTGTCAATGTGTCTTTCAAAAACTTTTGATATGGAGGTATCAGCATGAAGGCATCTAACAGAGGCATTTTGATCTCAATATCACTCATCTGCTTGTCAAAGAGTGCCTTGTACTTCTCCATTTTCTCTCGTCTAAATCGACTAGGGAATGGAAGCTTAGGTTTGTATGGAGGAGGAACGAAGGACGTCTCCTTTTTCTTCGAATCAAATGGTGTTACAGCATCCTGCGAGTCAACTCGATCATCCACTCGATCGTAGGATCGAGTAGGTGGTCTCTGTCGAGCTTGATCAACGACTCTGTCTTGCAGATCGAGTAGGTGGTCGAGTCGTTGGTCGAGCCTATCCTTATTGGCTTTATTTTGACATAAATCCTCCCCATCTTGTTCATCACTGTCCTCAGTGATTTTGGTAGGTCGGTGGGGGGTAGATAGTGCTCGGCCACTCCGCAGTGTGATGGCATTGATATGAAAATCTTTCGGGTTTTGCACTGATTTCCCTGGAAGTTGTCCTGGAGGGGCTGGAGAAGAAGTAGAGGCGGTGTTTCCTTCCAGGTGTTTGACTTTTGAGTTAAGTGTTTCAAACTTGCAGTTCAGATCATTGTAAGAGCAGTCAATCTTTGTGTGGACGTCGGCAAGTTTTTAAGAGATCTCAAGAGCAGTGGATGCTTGACCCTGGAGTAGTTGTTGGAGCATAGTCTTCATGTCTGCGTCCGGGTTAGGTTGTATTGGTGGGCGTTGATTTTGAAAACCCGGAGGACCCATTGTACCTTGCTGTTTGTACCCGCCTTGAAATTGTGGTTTAGGGACAAAACCTTGGGGCTGAATGTAAGGAACGAAAGGCCGGGGTGGAAGTTGTTGGGGCTGAGGAGGGTAGACTTGGTCCTGAGGGTTTTCCACATTTGTACTCCGATAGGACAAGTTCGGATTTGGCCGATAGTTGTTGTAACCTCTGTTGTATCCACCTTGGTTCTGGATGTAGCTAACCTCTTCTTGGTGATCAATCCCCCCATCATGAAGTGGGGGCTGTTCATCTTCAGAAACAAAATGAACATGCCGCTGCTGGGCTTGGAGGAGCTTATCTAACTTCTCATTCATGGCTTTCATTTCTTTCCGATGCCTCTCTTCAGAATCATGAGTCCCCCTGATTCCGCGATCATAATCGTCATTGTAATTTCCATCGGATTGAGTAAGGTTTTCGACTAACTCCCAGCCTTCATCGACATCCTTATTCAAGAAGTTGCCATTGCTGGCAGTATCAAGAAGCATTCGGATTTTGGGAAGAGCTCCTCTCTAAAGGGTGCTAAGAATGGATTCGTTGCTGAAACCATGATGAGGACATTGAGATTGATAGCTTTTGAATCGCTCCCAGGCTTCACAGAAGGACTCGCCATTTCGCTGAGCAAATCCAGAGATCTCGTTTCGAAGTTTAGCAGTGCGGGAGTTGGAGAAAAACTTGGCAAGGAAAACACGTTTGCATTCGTCCCAAGAGGTGATGGAGCCATGAGGAAGAGTCTTTTTCCATAGATGGGCTTTCTCACCGAGGGAGAAAGGAAAGAGGCGCAGCTTCAATGCGTCTTCACTTACGCCATTGATTTTGCAGAGGCTACAGAGCCTGTCAAACTCGTCCAGATGATCAAGGGGATCCTCCATGGGGAGACCATGGAATTTGTTGTTCTGGACCATAGAGATCAAGCTGCTCTTAATCTCAAAATTGTTGTTTTGGACAGCGGGAGGTAGAATGCCATGCCGCTGTGTGTGTGTGTTAGGGGCATCGCCTGCACCAATGTATCGGAGCCGCCTTGGGGGAACCTGAGGTGGATCGTCCTGGTGGATAGGTTGATTCGCCATAGGGAATGGCTCGTGCGGATTGGCGTGGTGGTGGTCTCGTTGTGCTCTCAACTGTTGGGGTAGACGGTTGATGTTGTCGAGATAACGAATGAGATCTTGGTTGCCGTGCGATCTGGTGTGCATGCAGGTAAAGGAAACACGGCTCGATCGGCGACTCGATCAAGCACTCGATCGGTGGGTCGAGCTGTTGGTCGAGCTGGTGGTCGAGTGGTATGGGCGTGTTGTACCTGAATCACCAAACAGAGAAAGAACAACCAAGTCAGTAAAACTAGTTGGTGATAAGAAGAACTTGATCTTAAGAGATCGGAAATCTTAAACGTAACAAACGAACTCCCAAATGGCAACGGCGCCAAATTGATAATATGTTTTTGCTTTCAATTGCCTAATGCATTATCATGCCATTGCAATACAATAGGTGTCAATCCAATTGGGTGTGATGCTAACAAATAAGATTTGATCAAATCAGTTAAGTCAAGCCAAGCAATATGTTTGTTTGATCACAAAAGTATCAGTTCTCAAGTTCGTGGAATTGTGTTTCCCATACCACAGAAGTGATATCGAGTACGAGATCCGGCCAGTAATCTGAACCGTTTCAGACCGTAGTCTTTAATCTCTAGGATCTCTCCATTACTCATTAAGGGTTTCCATCCGATAAACCGGAAAACAATATCGGTTTGGACTTAAATCAACATAAAGCATAAATTAGAATCTAACAAAGCAATGGTTGTAACTAACATAAGCTAACAAGCAACAGAATGAAAGACTAACAAAAGCAGAGCATTAATGATATGAGAACTAGTAAACAAGAAACAGAATGATACTAGGAAGTAAAAGATCCTAAGGATGGGGGTAATGGGTCAGCAACTCTTCTTCAATCAACCTAGGTGTTTAACAAACTCAAAGATGAACTAACCCCTACACAATAGACTCAGAAGTTGATTAATTCATTCTCATGATAGAAACCATCAAGCTAAGCTAATTTCAGACCTAATTCTCATTAGCGAAATCTAACCAAACAGGCAGTAAGACTCAGTCTATTAAAGCCAATTAACACTCTAGACATCTAATCTCTTAGGCTAGAAATGTAAATCTATGGAATTAGTTGGTTCAGACATTTCATGACACACTTTTTGAGTGTGGAAATGTCTGGATTCTAATTCCAAATGATCAGAAAGGAACTAGCATTAAGGATACTAATCCATAAGGGATTCATGGAATCATAAGCTTAAACGACCTAGTAGACCAAAGAATTGCCACTAACCTATCCCATCCTCAAGAACCCTAAAAGACTACTCAAAATCATGAAGAACATCAAGAACACAAACCTAGAAAATACTATAACATGCATAATCCGAAAGATAAAGATGAAAAGAGCTATAAGTGACAAAGAAACAACAATAAAAACTAAATATAATGGAAAGAGTCTAGACTTTAAAATAAGAACATAAACCCAGAAAATTATAAAACTTGTAATAAGAATAGACAAGGGTATGGAGACTAACAATTACCAAAGAAACTATATCAAAACCTTAACAACTACTAAGATAATTACTTAGAACATATGAAGAACATGAAGAACATGAAGAACACAAACCCATAATTTATTAAAACTTGTAATAGAGATAGACAAAGTTATGGAGATTAATAACTAGCAAAAGAAGTATAACAAAAACTTAATAACTTAGAAGAAATCTCAATTACAAAATAAGATGTTCTTGGTGAAAATATAGAGAAAACCTAGGCAAGAAAACGTATCCCTCAACAAATGGCTTAAAGGGAGTATTTATAGAGAAGTTTGCAAAACCCTAAAACAGAAGAGGACAAGATAGATGTCGGCAGTTTGACTCGATTGGTTTGATCGAGTCGTGTGGTCAAGTCGGTTAAGTGGCCCATGCCTTGGCTCGTTCTGGAAGTGCACTCGATCAGCTTGGTCGAGTGGGTGATCGAGCACTTGACTTGGCTCGTTCTGGAAGTGCACTCGATCAGCTTGGTCGAGTGGGTGATCGAGCTCCCTTCGTGTGTCTTGAGTTTGCACTCGATCCACTAGATCGAGTCAGTGATCGAGTGGCTTCCTTATTCTGCATCTTGCATCCTTTGACTCTATCAAGCAGGTCGAGTGGCCGGTCGAGTCACTTTCTTCCTTTGCATCCTGTGCTTTTTGACCGATCCTTGTCCATGTAACAAATCTCTATTCGTCCCTTAATCCATAAGTGACTCCATATCACCTGTTTCAACACCTTATGCATGATATGTATGCAATGCCGATGCAAGAATGCCTAAGTATGCAAAACAGAAGTAAGTGACTCTAAATGGTGCAAATGAAAGAGGAAACTATGCGAAATGAGTTATCAATGTATGCTTAAAACAGGTAAATTACAGAGATATCAGTAGGTCGCTTACAAATGATAAAATCGCTTCTTTCAAGTTTTGTGAACTTTTGGTTATCGGCTTTTCGCCTCCCGAATGCTTGCATATCAGAGATCGATAAATTACTATCGGCTTTATTGGAAAGTAGTTTAGAAACCAAAAGATGAGGGTGGGCTGGGAGTAATACGGTTAAAGGAGATAAATACGGTTTGCGTTCTAAAACTGATTTGGAGACTGGTATCAACAGAAAACTCACTATGGATTAACTAGATTCATCGAAATCTAATTAGAGAAGGGACATTGTGGTCCGTCCAAGGAACTACAAGTCATGGATCGTGGATATGGAGGAAAATATTGAAATATCGAGACATGGCCAAAGAATTCCATAGGAGGGAGATTATTTCGGGACGTACAACATCATTTTGGTACAATCACTGGTGCTCAATGGAGACTTTATTCAATTTATTGGGGTCTCGAGGATTCATCGAGTTGGGTATAACTAAACCCGCATCTGTAGCTACAGCGCTTTCAATGCACAAACGCAGAAGGTACAGAATAGAGGTTCACAACCAGATTTAAGATCAGTTGGATCTAATGCGTCACCAGAATCAAGGTGGCGGTGAAGATCACTCTCTATGGACGTGGAAAAATGGTAGTTTTAAGAACAGTTTCTCAACAATGGAAACTTGGCATCAAATTAAAGAGATACATCTGAAATGTAACTGGTCTAAAGGGATATGGTTTTCACTAGCTACTCCAAAATTGTCCTTCACCACTTGGATAACCATTCAAAATCGTCTTGCAACAGGGGATAGATTGATGAAATGGAACATGTATGCTATATAATGGAAACAAAAAAACTCGGAACCATTTATTTTTCTCATGTACCTATTCAGCTCAAGTCTGGAATTCACTAACTCTGGGTCTTCTTCAGTACAGATTCACAACAGATTAGGATACTCTCTTTCTGATGCTACTGGACTCGTCTCAATCGAAGCTCCACATATTCACCCTAAGGTATGCTTTCCAAATAGCAATCCATAGCATTTGGAAAGAAATAAACGGCAGGTGACATGGTGACACTCCAACTCCAGCCAGTAAGCTCATCAAACTCATTGACAAGAACATCGCAAAACCAGCTAAGTACAATCAATGCTCACTCAGCATATCAAAGAGGACTCCGCTACCACACAAGGACCTCCTAACCACTCTCCTAAGATTCATGTTATATGTAAAACTTAATTTTTAAACAATCTATGCTCTCTACGAAGCACCTAGTTATAAAACAGTTTTTGTTTGAATTAAATTTTACATTCACAGAAAAAAGGGGTTTAGAAATCTTCTCCAAGGTGTCAAATAGGATGAATCTCTAACCCAAGGGAGTCGCTTACAAAAGCAATGCAAAGCTCTCCAAAAACACAAAAAAGCGTACAAAAGTAAATAACGTATAGAGAAAAGTGTAGGTCTTTGGGGTATAAAACCCCTTACAAAAATGGAAAACCTAAGTGTATTAGAAAAAGGAAATCTTGTCTGAGAAGGTCAGATCGACCGGTCCAAGGGTGGATTGACAATGGATCGATAGATCTAGAGGTGGATAGATCGGTCCTGCAGCGTTAGGTGGTAATGTCTTCTATGTCTGAAGGATGGATCAATTGGTCTACAGGTGGATCGATCGATCTGACAGTGCCAGATGGAAAATGTCTCCTATATTTGAAGGATGGATCGATCGGTCCAGAGGTGGATAGATCAGTCCATTGACTGCTTCTCCTTTTCTCGCCCAAACCATCACCCGAACAATCCTGAAGTTGTCCAATTCCCGCAAGACTCCAGCAAACCTGTACAAGACTCAAGACTCGACCAAAAAGATACAAAACATGGACAAAGATGTGACAAAAGACTCAAAACAATAATTAAATAACGAACATAAGATACTAAAAACACAACATATCAACTCCCCCCGATTTAGCTTCTTGGTTTTCCTCAAGCAAAAAAAAAAAATCAAAAACAAGGGAAAAGGTTTGAAAACGCGAGAACTCACATATTCTTCCGGAATCATGCTCTTAATCAATTGCCTGCAAACCACTATCACAAAGTTCAAATCAAACCGTATAGCACTGTACTACTCCCTAACCGTAGCAACAATATTAAGTCCCGAAAACCAAAAGAACTTTCAGAATTAGAGAACCTTACTTTTTAACGTTCATTAACTAATGCGTGCACTCTCACAAAGGGGATATAGAACACATTATGGTCTAGGTATTAAGGCAGATATTTGGTGACTCAAGTGTTTCAGGTGATCCAATTATGCAGATGGATGAAAGTCATTACACAAAATCATAGTGAAACATAGACCAATTGGCAGGTACATAACTTTTCTTTCGCTTGGATCAATCTACCAACTCAAATCCCCCAGTAAGACTACAAGTTTGCTTGATGCGTTTAGAATATACACTTCGACTTTCTAGTTCCCTTCTTTCTCCTTTCCCATATTCTCCCAAAACTATAATGCCAATTTTTTTTTTTTTTTTATTGTTGTTGTCTTCTTTTTTTTTTAAAGAATGGGGGAGTGGAACCGGTTCTCGTCTTACAAAATTGCATCCAGAGAACTCAAATCTCAATCTCATCAAACGTCAATCATCCAATCACAGCAACTACCACAATCCTAACGAAAAGAAAGCTATGTCTGTCTGATACTCCGTAGTTTTTGCATATGAATGCACATAATGATGATGACATAAGAACGCATGAGGTCTGAAACATGGATAGGGTAAAGGTGTGGTATTAGACTAAAAGTGAGTCTAACCATTTGGAGTTAGCAAAGAATGATAAAAATGATGCAAAGAAAACTCCAAATGTATGATCCATTACATGATTACCAACCCCCTAAGTGAGATATAATAAGTCATATTAATTTCAAATCTATTCAAAAGGAGCAAAGGCATTAAATACATGGACCGATCGATCTTATAGTATATGTTCAAAACGAGCAAAGGCATTAAATACATGGACCGATCGATCTTATAGTATATGTTCAAAACGAGCAAAGGCATTAAAACATGGACCGATCGATCCAACAACTGGACCGATCGATCCGTCCCTCCATAGAGGAGTGAACATGAAGTTAATAAAGAAAAGGTACGGAAATAAATGAATATATACAAATACCTGGTCGGTTGACTCCCACAAAGTGCTTGTTTAAGGTCTTTAGCATGAACGGATTCTTGTGAATCAATGGGCACGAGCACGAGAACTTGCTCCTAAACAAGGTCCCCAAGCATCCCTCTTCAGCTTCAGAACTCTACTCATAAGTCCTTTCATAACTTTTTGTCCTTTTTCTTTTCACTCTGAAGTAAGAATACTCCTAGCTTTGGAGAAAAGTTTTGAGGTTCCTTTACACTGCACCTTATAGTCAATGGTATCGCCTACAGAATGCAGCGGTATCAAGGTTATATAAGGATCTCCCTCAATCCTTTTTGTCCTTACCTTGACCTTATCATCAATCCTTTGTGCTTCTCCTTACATCGATCAGAGCACCTGCAGTGTTCAAGAATGGTCTACCAAGGATGAGAGGATAATGTGGTTCTTTGTCAATCTCCAAAACAATAAAATCAGTCAGGATGTAGAAATTCTTAACTCTAACATACACATCTTCCACCAACCCAACCGGAAATCGCACTGAATGATCAGCAAGTACTAAGGAGATCTTAGACGGTTTGAAATTGGTGATGCCAAACGCCTTGACACAGAAAAAGGCATCAAGCTGACACTACCTCCTAAATCACATAAGCTTCTTTCGAACAAGGATTGTCCAATCCAGCAAGGTAGTACAAAACTCCCTGGATCATCGAGTTTCTTAGGAATAGTGAATGGAACGACGGCACTACACTCGAAACTAACCATTTTTGTTCTTACCACCTCGTCTCCCTTATCAGTGAGGTTCATCTCATTACTCTTTCCCATTGGAAATCAATATGACACCTTCCTCAAAGCTTATCCTGTTAGACAAGACATATTTCAAGTAGTTTTTGTAGGTAGAAATGCTGAGAACCAAATAAAAGAAAGGAAGTCTAAGGGCAAGTTGTCTCATGATCTCATCAAATTATGCATACTCCTTTGACCTCTGAGCCTGCCTCAGACAACCTAGAAAAGGAAGCCTAGGAATAGAAGGTGGTGGTTCCACATACAATGGTTCATCATCCTCTGCAACTTTCTCATCTCTGCTAGCATCTATAATAATTACAGCGACTTATTCATGATCGACCCTATCTGCTTCTCCGGGATCGTTCCGAATCATTATAGCATAACAATGCGTCTTAGATTTGTGTTCGACTTTTCTACGAAAAACTCCAGCTGGTCGTTGTGAGGTAGAAGCAATCTGATACCTGATTTTCTAGAGTTTTGATATGTGTAGAAAGTGTCTCAAATTTCCCATGGAGATCACTGTAGATGTCGTCCACCTTAACATTGATGTCAGCAGCATTCTTTTTCTTGCCTTCAAGAATTTGCTGCATCATCATCTTCATCTCATTGTGAGTTAGAGGAAACGCTGGAGCTGAGCTCGAAGGAACTTGGATTGGTGTTTGATAAAATTGAGGTTTTTGCTGATAACCCCCTTGACCATAATCGTTTTCCTGTTGTTGTCCCCTTGGCACAAACGGCTTGTTGAAACCTCCATGTCCTGGTACAAACTGACTTATCTGAAACTGATGTGGCTGTGTCCTAGCCTATGCTGGATACACTTGATCCTGCAGGTTCTCAACGTTGGTGCTTCAGTATGAAAGATTGGGATGGCTCATGTATTTTTGGTTGAACTTGTTATTTTGATAGTGTCCATGACCATTCACATAGCTCAACTCAGCCTGAACATCATCCGTACCATCGCCCACATACTTGATAAATTTGACCATATCCAGAGTCATCACAGAAATTAACAGCCCTTTGATCTCGCTTTAAAAGATGTTCTACCTTTGCAGTCAACTCTGCAATCTGCTTTGATTCCTGCCTCCACTACTTCTCACTGATCTATTATAGTCAATATAGTGGTTGTTGTTGCTAGCAACAAGGTTTTCAATCAAGACTTGAGCTTCCTCCTCAGTTTTAGTCATGAAATCACCATTGCTAGCTGTATCTAAAGCCATCTTATACCTCTCTGATATGTTGTATTTTCAGTGTCTTATGATCTGTATTTAATTATCATTTTGAGTCTTTTGTCGTGTCCTTGTCTGTGTTTTTGTGTCTTTTTGGTCGAGTTTTGAGTCATATACAGGTTGCAGGAGCTTTGAAGAAATTGGATAAATCAAGGCTTGTTCAGAAGAGAAACTATGCATAAGGAAGATAAGCTATCAATGGACCAATCGATCCACTTATGGATTGATCAATCCATCCTTCTAACGTAGGAGACGTTTCTGCCTAATGCTGTGAGATCAATCGATCGATCCACCTCTCAAACATACAAGACAATATCCATCTGACGCTGCTTGATCGATCGATCCATCTGAAGGATGAATGCGGTTTTCGACCAGGCGCTACCAGACCGATCGATCCATCCTCGAATTGATCGATCCGCCCTTACGGACGTACATGGTACCACACCTGGCGCAGTCAGATCGATTGATCCGACACTCTCGACAGAATATTTCATTTTTCTATTCTATTTAGGATTTTCTTTTGTAAGGGGTATATGAACCTCATAGGTCTAGATTTTTTAGGAGGACGTTTTTATTGATCTTTTTGAGCCTTTTTGTGTTTTGGGAGAGCTCTATTGTCATGTAAAGCAACTCCCATGGGATAGAGATTGGATCCTTCTTGACACCTTGGAGAAGATTTCTAAACCCTCTTTATCTGTTATTTATTCAATTCCTTTATGCTTTTGTCTATCTCTTCTATTGCTTTTACTTTTTCTATCTGTGAGTAGTTCTATAATTGGGTTTTAGGGTTCTAAGTAAGAGTTTAATGTTTAATGGTTAAATCGATTGTATGAATTCTTATCTTTAGAGTTCTTTGATTCACATGATTGTAATGCTAAAATAAGTTTGATCTACCTGTTTTAGATTATAAGTTTTTCTATGCATTGACCGTGTTTTAGATAGCCTGAACTAGTGTGAATTGAGCATAGTATGTTTAGCCAATGGAAGTTGATGTTAGAACGCTTTGTGAATGATATGCTCAAATTATCCCTAGAGCTTACTCTCTCAAATTAAGAGATCAATGCAGTACTTAGGGGTCGAATCCACAGAGACTGATGTTCACATAATAGATTAGTAGTTTGGGTTTTAGCTAAATAGTGAGTGAAGAAAAGTAAAACAGGCAAGCAAAAGTAAATGTGTTTGTTTTCAAATATGGAAAAACTAGACTTAGGGAAATTCTTCAGGAATTCAGAATTGTTAAACAGATATGCATTGCAGGGTTGGTTAAGAACCGTTCTTGAACTCAAACACAAAATTCAAACCAATCAACTTTCGTTGCAGAGATTATCTATGTCTATAATAGTGAATCCCAAATTTTTTTGCAAATTCAACAATCAAAACATGCATTAAATCCAAGTTCGATATGTTCACAAAATCTCTAAATCAAATGTCTTTGCAGATAGGTATTTTGCTCATCAAGGTTTAATTCAGGAAACCAATAACACTTTCGTGTCTACCAATTATCCTATGATCTAAATTCCAGTTGATCAGTCTAGAACTAGCATTAATCTCAACCTAGATGAAGAACCATATGATAACCCTAACAGAGCAAATCCAATTCAACAATTCATCCTATCCTTAGAAAAACCCTAAATCTAACAAGTGAATTACTCAGACATAATCAATGTAACACAAATCATAATCTGAATAAATTGCATAAGAATAGAAATTAAGGGAGTTCGAAATCTTCTCTCTACAATGAGTTCTGATCTGTTTCTCCCAACAAGCTTTCAAAATCCAATTGCCAAAAGTAAAGATAAGATATGTTCTAAAACTCTAAAAACAACTATTTATACTCTAAAACACGTCAGGGACTTGTCTTGCAATTAGAGAAAACTTCTGGGTCATTCTGCAATTCTTCAAAAGTCTTTAAAACTCGTGTGCAACAAGTAGTGGCGACCGGTGTCGAGTGACACTAGGAGGCAGTGTCGATCGACACCAACATCCATTGTTATCTCCAACTTGCTCTTCTCAGCTACAGAATGTCAAATGCTTCCAATCATCCCAATATGCATCCAATGATTCCAAAACGTACCTGAACCTATAATGACTCGATAGAGACACAAAAACACCAAAAAGACTCTATAAACAGGGCTTATATCATGGTTAAAAACCATAAAAACCATGATATATCAGTGAACTTAGTGAACTTGATTGTTAATGCGACTTTGGCTAATAGTCGAGTAGTCTAATTTAGTGGCTAATACCTTGGAAGAGGGTTAGTCTATTTTCGTGTTCATGTTCTAGAATGGTTTTTATTATTGAAACTCATGATTCTATATTTCCATCATTCATTAATATCTGAATTACCCTATAGCCCAATGCTTTTATCATATTGTTTAATTGTTTTTATTTCTTTGTGTTTTAGTTTACAAGTTTGAAATAAACCAATCATTCCTTTGCTTTAGCTAATTACGAAATTCATAGATCTTTAGAATACCATTGGTCCTTGTGGATCGACCCCGTATATACTACCTTGCGGTTAAGTGTATCTTCGTCACTCTCATCGACTCCTCTATAGAATGTGTTGATGAGCAAAGCTGGGGTGAATCCATGGTAGGAGTATTCTCGCTTGTAGTCTTAATACCTTTCCGAAGCTTCATGGAACGACTCAGTACCACCATGCTGAAAGCTCGAGATTTTGTTCCGGAGAAGAGTTGTTAGCTATATCAGCTTCTCGTTGCTTAGCTAACCTCTTTTGCTTCTTAATTGATCTCTCAAGCTTCCTAAGATCTTCCTGATATTTCAGCAAGATGTGATGATCCTTCGCTGGGGTCATACACCTGAAACACAGAAAAAAAGAAAGAAAGAGATAGTTAGTAATTTGAAATAAAAGTGTCCTAGACTAAAAACTAATCCTAAATCTTTAGGTAACGCAATTGGCCCCCGACAACGGCGCCAACTTGATTGCTCGAGTAATTACCCAATACACTTAACTGCAAGGTAGTATATACGAGGTCAATCCACAAGGACCAATGGTACTCTAAAGATTTAGTAGACTCTTACTTAGCTAAACCGAAGGAATGATTGTATGTTTTCAGACTTGTAAACTAAAACGCAAAAAGTTAAATTCAATTTAACAATAAAATTAAGGCAATGGGCCATAGGGTATTTCAGAGATCAAGGAATGATGAAAAAATTGAAACATGGAATTCGACAATTGAAACCGTTCGACATCAGGGATCACAGAATTAGATGAACCTCTCTCAAGGTATTAGCCTCTAAATTCGATTACTCAACTATTAAACTCTCGTTTGAAGTCTCCTAGTCAAATTAGCATTAACGACCAAGTCCACTAAGTTCACTATGCGTTCTAACATCAACTCTTATTGGCTATACATACATTGCTCAATTCACACTAGTTTAGACATTCTATAACACTTCTGATGCATAAAAGAACCTAGAATCTACAACAGGGTAATCAATCCTATTCTAACATTAAGATCATATGAATCAAAGAATCCTAAAGCAAATGAACTCCTAATCGATCTAACCATCAAACTATTGAATCCCCTACTTGGAACCCTAAAACCCAACTAAGAAATTACTCACATGGAAAAAGAAACAAAAGAAGACATAGATGAAAGCATTAAGAAAATCGATTAAGTAAAAGGAAAAAGGTTTAGAAATCTTCTCCAAGGTGTCAAATAGGATGAATCTCTAATCCAAAGGAGTAGCTTACAAGGGCGATGCAAAGCTCTCTAAAAACACAAAAGAAGCGTAAAAGAAAAGTAAAAAACGTACAAATAAAATTTTAGGTCTTTATGGTTTTATTCTCCTTAAAAAAATAGAAAACCTATGTGTATTAGAAAAAAAATCTTGTCTGAGAAGGTCGGATTCATCGGTCCAAAGGTGGGTCGATCAGTCTGAGAGCGTCAGGTCAATTATGCTGCGTACGTCGGACAACGGATCGATCAGTGTAGAGGTGGACCGATCGGTCCTGCAGCGTCAGGTGGCAACGTCTTCTATGTCCGAAAGGTGGATTGATCGGTCCATAGGCGGATCGATCGATCTGACAGCGCCAGGTGGAAAACGTCTCCTACGTTTAAAGGATGGATCGATCGATCCAGAGGTGGATCGATGAGTCCATTGACTGCTTCTCCTCCTTCTCCTCCTTTTGCCCAAACTTTCACCTGAACAAGCCTGAAGTTAACCAATTCCCGAAAACCTGTACAAGACTCAAGACTCGACCAAAAAGAGATAAAATATTGAGAAAAACGAGACAAAAAACTCAAAACAATAATTAAATAACTAACATAAGACACTAAAAACACAACATATCACTAGCTATACCCCCTTTGTCTCTTAGACTCCTCAATGTCAATACACTATTTTCCATTGGTAATCAACATGACTCCTTCCTCAATGCTCTTCCTATTAGTCAAGACATCTTTCAAGGAGTTTTTATAGGTAGGAATGCTGAGAACCAAATGTAAGAAAGAAAGTCTGATGGCAAGTTGTCTCATAATCTCGTCGAAGCATGCATACTCCTTTGGTCTCTGACGGCCTGAAAATGGAACTTAGGAATATATGGTGGTGGTTCTACATACAATGGTTCATCATCCTCTGCAACCTTCTCCTCTATTGATATATCATAGTTTTTACGGTTTTTAACCATGATATAGGAGTCGTTTTTAGAGTCTTTACAGTATTTTCGAGTCTCTTAGAGTCTTTGCAGGTCTAGGAGCGTTTTGGACTTATTTGGAGATTATGAGACATTTTGGAGCAAGCTGAGAACCAACGCTGAAGAAACGAACTTGGAGAGAAAAATTGGTCTGGGTGTCGTTCGACACCAGAGGTTAGTGTCAGTCAACACCAATATCTGACGGCAATTGAATTTCCCATCTTTTTGAAGTTTTGAAGAATTGCAAATTCTTCTTAGAAGTGTTCCCTGTTTACAAATAAACTCTAAATCGTGTTTTAGCCATTATAGGATTTTAAGGTCATTGTTTAGACCTATGTTTGATTTTTGAGCAGCCACCTTTTCAGGGATTTTTGGAGAAGATTTCTAAACTCCTTTCTTCTTCTCTTGATTATCTTAATGCAATTTATTTCATTCATGATTTTTGTTTCATTAATCATGTCTGAATAATCTCCCTATTAGGTTTAGGGTTTTCAAAGGAATTCATGAATTGTTAGATTGTTAGATTGTTAGGATGGAATCTATAGAGTTTTTCATCTAGATTGTGTTTATTGCTTATTCTAGCTTGGCTATCTAGAATCTGATCTTAGGTTGATTAGTTGACACGAAAGTGTAATTGATTGCCTGAACTATCTTAGATGAGCAAAATACCCTATTCGCAAAGAAATTTGGTTTAGGGTTTTTGTGAACAAATCAAACCTGAACTTTAATGCTTGTTTAATTTGAAGAATTCGTAAAGAGATTTGGGATTCTAAAATTTAGGCATAGATAATCTTCGCAACGAAAGTTGGTTGATTTTACATTAGTGATTTGAGTTCTAGAATGGTTCTTAATTACAATCCTGATAATTGTTTTGTTCTTCAATTCTGAATTTTCTGAGAATTTCCCTAAGTCTATCTTTTTTTCTCATTGAATTTACAACCTTTATTTTTTATTTTATCGGTTTTATATTACATCTTTTGACATTTAGCTAAATTTCCAACCTGCTAATCTATTGCATGAACTAAAGTCCTTATGGATTTGATCCCTAAGTACTACATTGATCTCTTAAGTTGAGAGAGTAGCTCTAGGGTTAATTTGAGCATATCAAATTTTGGCACCGTTGTCGGGAACTCTTGATTCACCATTAGATTTCAGTTAGAATTTAGTCTAAATCTTTTTACTACTAATTTACTTACGCTGGTTTGTTTTTCTTTTCTCTTTGTGTTTCACGTTTATGCCTAATCGTAAAAGCAGGAGCAACAAAGATCTTCAGCTCACAAACCCTTTTAACCAGGACATAGCAAGGATAGAACGGATAAGCCGAAAAGCTAAGAAACTAGCTGCAATGGATAACTTCGTTGTTTTGGTAAGGGATGAGGCTGGAATTCTGCGGGATCAAGAGGGCCACGTGCACAACGAGCAGGGTCAAAAACTAGATGCAGAAGGAAACGTGATAGCAAAACCCGCTGTTGGTGTCGATCGACACCAACAGGGTATCGCTTGACAACGCCTGCTATTGAGGCTCCGGATGTGCAAGCTATAGCCGCTGCTGCTGCGGTTGTTCGTAGTAGGACGCTAGGGGACTACAACAGGCCAGATCAGTTCTATGCTAATCGGGCTGCTATTATACCCCCTCCATTTCAGAGGAATAACTTTGACCTGAAACCCGCATACTACACTCTAGTGGGACAACATCCTTTTCATGGTCTTCCTCATGAACAAGCCATGGACCACATTGGGAGGTATGAGGACTTGGTTACTAGCATCAAGGCTAATGGGGTGTCCAATGATTTCCTATTTTGCAAGCTCTTCCTGTACTCTCTTGCTAGGGAAGCAGCTTACTGGCTCAAGCAGTTGAAACCAAGATCTTTGAAGACTTGGTGGGAAACCAAAAATGCTTTCCTGAACAACTTCTATAATGATGCCAGGTCTGAAGATGCGAGAACAAAGATCTCCACTTTTTCTCAACAACCAGTTGAAGCATTCAAGGCTGCTTGGGTAAGATTCAGAGCTTATCAGAGAGATTGTCTGTATCACAGTTTCAGTGAGGTACAGTTGTTGGGTATCTTCTTCAGAGGTATAGATTGGAGGTATCTGATGGTTCTGGATGCTGCGAGCAATTGTAACTTCAACACCAAGTATCCAGAGGACGCTGTTACATTGATTGAGAACTTAGCTTTTAACAACAGCACGAAAAATGCAGACTTTAAGAGAAAGAAGCAAGCAAAAAACTCTAAGGGTGGTTAGATTGCTGGGTAAGAGATTCTGTGCATAATCTTCTCGTGGGTAAGAGATCAGTTCACTTTGCTACTGAAGTTGAGGCTTTTGAGCCAGTGGGAGAGGATTGTAACTATGTCAATGGAGCTGGATTTCAGGGTCTGAGATATGTTAATGCACAGAGGAGTGCCTTCACAGGAAACCAGATGCCTGAGCACCAGAAGTGTAGTTTCATTAGGAACTATGGTTCTTCTTCTTACCAAGCCCCCCTCCATCCAATTCAGAGAGTGAGGTTAAGTTTATGCTGGAGTGGATTTTGGAAGGTCAGCAGAAGATCATTGTAGATTTCAACGGAAAGATCGATGCACTGTACACTGACTTGAATGGGAAATTCAAAACTCTGAGCACCCATGTCAAGAAGCTGGACACTCAAGTTGCTCAGACCGCTGAGTCTTTAAAAAGACAAGATGGATTCCTTCCTGGAAGGACTGAGAACAACCACAGAAGTGCATGCAATGCTATTCTGGTGGAAGATCGAGATGATTTCAGTAAAATTTTAGGGAATGATGAGGATTTTCACGTTTCACACTTAGTGTCGGTCGACACCAGTGCTATGTGTCGCTCGATACCAGCCAAAATTCAAGAGAAGTCGACGCAAGACAGAGAGAAATCGACCCCGGTCGATACAAAGGACTCGACACATGATTTCAGTGTCGATCGACACCTTTCAGGGGATGAGAAGAAGTCGAGTCGAGGTGGAGAGAAATCGATCGAGCTCGACGCTAGAGGTCAGTGTCGATCAACACCAAACTAGTGGCGGTCGACACCCTATGCGGACTGAACCAAAACCTTTCAACACTCTTCTTCAGTTCAGAGAAAGAGTCTATAAGCCTAAGGTTACTTTTCCAAAGAGTCTTAGGAAGTCTAAACAGGAAATAGAGGACGCTCCATGCAAAGCAATCATGGACAAGGTGGTGATTAAGATGTCTTTAGCAGATGCAGTCATGATTTCACCTCTACTAAAGAGGTATGTGAAGAAAATGGTTACTAATGGTCTAAGTCCTGAGGAAGAAGCTTTACTTACCAGGGACATCTTCGCGCATATCTTGCATGCGACCCCACAATGAAAGAAAAAAACGAAGCAGAAAGTGGTTGTCTATGAACAAGTCAGTGTCATGATTCAGAGTAAGATTCCAGAGAAGCTACCTGATCCGGAAAGTTTTGTGTTAGATTGCTCAATCTCCACAGGATAATTTTTGCATTCTCTCTACGATCTTGGTTCCAGTATTAACTTGATGCCTAACTCTGTTGCTGTATGCCTTGGGATGAATGATTTCAAGCCGACCAGGATCTCTCTCCTATTAGCAGATCGATCCAAAAAGATTCCAGAAGGTATCTTAGAAGATGTTCCAGTGAAAATTGGTGAATGAATGATTCTTACAGACTTTGTGGTCTTGAAATATAAGGAGGAACCCAAGGATCCTTTGATTTTGGGATTACCCTTTTTGGCTACAGCTGGGGCTCTGATTGATGTGAAAAGGGACGCATAGCTTTGAATGTGGCTGATTTGGTCATGAATTTCGACATGGACAAGATGAGGAGGACACACACCATTGATGGACAAACATTCTCTGTAGAGATCTCCACAGACATTACTGCTGGGTATGTCAAGGAGCAAGTGAATAAGCAAGCTATTGAGCTTGAGGATTGGTGTGGTGATCATTTTCTCAGTACTAGTCTTCAGGAAGAGGTTCTACTCAGTGACAAGTTGCCAAAGGATGATGTTTTGAGATGGAGATAGGGATTGCAAAGAAGAGTTGTAGAAAAGGTGCTGAGATTCGAGCTACAGACTCAGTGTCGGTCGACACCTCACTCGATGAAATGGATGAATGTCGATCCAGCCATCTTTCACTTGACACAGGGACTCGACATAAGGACATAGTGTCGATCGACACCACCACTGGTGTCGCTCGACACTCTCCACGAGTTGACTCAGATTTACCTCGAAAACACTGTTTTCGGGTTGATTCTCTTGCTGCTCGTCTGAGACCTGTTGTACAACAAAAAACTCCACATCCCACACTCCATTCACCTCAGGGAAAGCAAATGTACGTACATCCTAATCCTAAAACATCACTTTTCATCAATAAGAATTTCAAAAGTACAAAATTTGTTTTGTAATTAACCAAGCCACGAGACTATCGTAGAGCGCTTGTTTCTTCTTTTGATGATTGTGCAGGCAAAAGGAGTGTACAATCCAAGATTAAGTCCCGCCTTGTTTCTATTCCTCACTTCCTTGGTCGTTCTCACATACCCAATGCCTATACAGCACCATGGATGATGAGACTAATTTCGCGGAAGCATTCATTGCCACCCTTTGCTCCACCTGATACCTGAGCTCCGCCACAGTCCAGCTAATGACTGAAAATAAGCGCTTAGTGGGAGGCAACCCCCTCGTACGTTTTCCTATTTTATTTTTATTATTCATGTCTTTTCTATTTTATTTTTTATTTTGCCAACCTTGGGTTTGGTACCACTGAGGACAGTGTTACTTAAGTCTGGGGGAGGTAGTTGCTGACGTTGTGTTGTTTTTGAGAGTCAGTCATGTCAGTCTTATTCGTTTTATTGATTCAAAACTTTGGTTAGGAAATAACGACCTCTCTTCTTAGTCTATTTGCCTGAGTGGTGAATGCTGCAGGCTTAGTTCAGATTCGACTAATGGAAAATCCAAAGACTGATCAGTAACTAGAGCGACCCATACTTCGCAACAGAATCCACTACAGCCGGAGCTAATTTCTGAGCTCTTTCTTTTACCTCATCAATGCAACTGATGTTCATAGGGCTTGACTCCCCATTCCTACCTGACAAACGAAAGCCTAAACAAAAGTGATGGTACTCCTCTCCCTTATTCAGTAAAAAAAATGTGTGTTTACAAGCAGAAAAGATGAGATGATTTTCTTTTGCGTAAGGGGATAGGAAAATTTCCTGTGATGCCATTATTTGCCTACACTTTTGATAAAAAGAAACACAACACAAAAGATGTTGAGAAAAGAATAAGTTTGGGAGAGAAAGAGTACAAAAGAGTACGAAAATTGGTTGGTTTGTCATGGTATTGCACGGAAATGAGTCTAGAATGTTCATGGTATTTATTTCATTGATGAGACCCAGCGATGAAGGCTGTGGAGAATGTTGCAAAGTTGTGGGTTAAATTTGGGATGTTGAAAGGTCTACGGAGAAGTACATGGTGGTTCGATTTGGATTTGTCTGCTAAGCATATGGATTATGGTTGAATGCTCAATTCAATGTCTAACGAGAGAGAGTTTTTCCGCATTTTTCAAACTTCTTTCACAGGTTAAGTTTATATTTTTCTTGAGGGCAAGCAAGGGCTAAGTCTGTGAGCAAAATACCATATTCGCAAAGAAATTTGGATTAGGGATTTTGTGAACATATCAAACCTGAACTTTAATGCTTGTTTAATTTGAAAAAATCGCAAAGAGATTTGGGATTCTAAAATTTAGGCATAGATAATCTTCGCAACGAAAGTTGGTTGATTTTACATTAGTGATTTGAGTTCTAAAATAGTTTTTTATTACAATCCTGATAATTGTTTTGTTCTGCAATTCTGAATTTCTTGAGAATTTCCCTAAGTCTAGCGTTTTTCCTCATTGAATTTACAACCTTTACTTTTTATTTTGTTAGTTTTACATTACGTCTTTTGACATTTAGCTAAATTTCCAAACTGCTAATCTATTGCGTGAACTAAAGTCCTTGTGGATTCGATCCCTAAGTACTACATTGATATCTTAATTTGAGAGAGTAGCTCTAGGGTTAATTTGAGCATATCAAGCAAATTAGGAATATATGGTGGTGGTTGTACATACAATGGCTCATCATCCTCTGCAACCTTCTCCTCTATTCTAGCATCGATAATAACAACCTTGGCTTCTTCATGATTGACCCTATCAGCTTCTTTAGGTTCTGTTTGAATCATTACTGTATAACAATGCTCCTTAGTTTTGGATTTTGCTTTTCCAGAAAGACCTCCAGCTGGTCGCGTGGAGGTAGAAGCAATCTGAGCTACATGGTTCTCAAGAGTTTTAACATGTGAAGATAGCGTCATAAACTTCCCATTAAGATCGTGGTACATGCTATCTAGCTTAACATTGATATCAGCAGTAATTTTTTTCTGACTTTCGAAAATATGTTGCATCATCATTTTCATCTCATTATCACCTGAAGAAAACGCACGAGCTGAGCTCATAGGAGCCTGAACTGGTGCTTGATAAAACTGAGGTTTTTGCTAAAAATGTCCCTGACCAGAACCATTTCTCTGTGTTTGTCCCTTATTCTGATACACCTGATTTGGTACGAACTGCTTGGGTTGAAACTACTGACTTTTTGTCCCTGTTTATGCTGGATATACCTGATCCTGAGGATTCTCAACATTGGTGCTTCGGTATGATATATTGGAATGGCTCATGTAGTTTTGGTTGAACCTCTTATTCTGAAAGTTTTCAAACCATTCACGTAGCTTAACTCTGCCTGAACATCCTCAGTACCATCGCCAACATACTCCTGATAAACCTGACCATTTCCAGAGTTATCACATAAATTAACAGTCCTCTAATCTTGCTTCAAAAGTTGTTATTGATATATCATGGTTTTTACGGTTTTTAACCATGATATAAGTACTGTTTTTAGAGTCTTTTTGGTGTTTTTGAGTCTAGATCGAGTCATTGTAGATTCAGGTACGTTTTGGACTCATTGGATGCATATTGGGATTATTGGAAGCATTTAGCATTCAGCTGCTAAGAAGAGCAACTCGGAGACCACAATGGGTGTTGGTGTCGGTCGACACTGCCTCCTAGTGTCGCTCGACACCGGTCGCCACTACTTGTTGCACACGAGTTTCCAAAGAACTTTTGAAGAATTGTAGAATGACCCAGAAATTTTCCCTAATTGCAAGACAAGTCTCTGACGTATTTTAGAGTATAATTAGTTGTTTTTAGAGTTTGAGAACTATCTATCTCTTACTTTTGGCATTGGATTTGGAGAGCTTGTTGGGAGAGACAGATCAGAACTCATTGTAGAGAGAAGATTTCGAACTCTCTTTATTTCTACTCTTATTTTAATGCAATTCATTCAGATTTTGGTTTGTTTTGCATTGATGATGTCTGAATAATTCACCTGTTAGATTTAGGGTTTTTCTAGGGTTAGGATGAATTGTTGAATTGGATAGATCTGTTAGGGTAATCACATGGTTCTTCATCTAGGTTGAGATTAATGCTAGTTCTAGACTGATCACCTGGAATTTAGATCATAGGATAATTGGTAGGCACGAAAGTGTTATTGATTCCCTGAATTAAACCTTGATGAGCAAAATACCTATTTGCAAAGACATTTGATTTAGGGATTTTGTGAACATATCAAACTTGAATTTAATGCATGTTTTGATTGTTGAATTCGTAAAGAAATTTAGGATTCACTGTTATAGACATAGATAATCTCTGCAACGAAAGTTGATTGATTTGAAGTTTGTGTTTTGAGGTCAAGAACGGTTCTTAACAAACCCTGCACTGTCTATCTGTTTAACAATTCTGAATTCCTGAAGAATTTTCCTAAGTCTAGCATTTTCCATATTGAATTAGTCACTTTTACTTTTGCTTTCTTGTTTTACATTTCGTTATTACTATTTAGCTAAAATCCAAACTTCTAATCTATTGTGTGAGCATCAGTCTCTATGGATTCGACCCCTAAGTACTGCACTGATCTCTTAATTTGAGAGAGTAGCTCTAGAGATAATTTGAGCATATCAGTTATACATTTGCAGTTAACTCCGCAATCTGCTTTGGTTCTCCACTTCCACTGCTTCTCACTGATCTATCATAGTCAATTCAGTTATTGTTGTTGCTAGCTGCTAGATTTTCAATCAAGACTTGAGCTTCCTCCTCAATTTATTCATTAAATTCCCATTGCTAGCCGTATCCAATGCCATCTTTACCTCTCATCAACTCCTCTGTAGAACATCTTTATGAGCAAAGCTGGAGTGAATCTATGGTGGGGGCATTCTCTTTTGTAGTTTTTAAACCTTTCCCAAGCCTCATGGAATGATTCAGTACCACCTTGCTGAAAGCTCAAGATTTTGTTCCTGAGAAGAGTTGTCCTTGCCTGAGTGAAGTATAGTGTCAAGAATGCAGCCTTACATTGCTCCCATGTCTGTATAGAGCCACCAACGGTGAGCTTTGTCGTTAAGAGAAAACGTGAACAACCTACACTTGACAGCATCATCAGTCACTCCATTCATCCTCGTTGTACCACACATCCTCGAAATTATCCAAGTGATAAACCGGATTCTCTGATGGCAGACCATGAAACTTATTATACTTCACAATAGCTAGCAGTCCCGTTTTGATCTCAAAGTCATTCCTATGGATTGGAGGATGTTGGATTCCTCCTCGGTAAATTTGAGCATGGGGAGTATCATGATTCCTTAGGGTGCATCGAGCAGGCGCAGGCCTTTGGATCAACGCAGCTGCGCGAGCAGCCTCGCCAGCAGCAGGTGGATTGATGTTCCTAGGAAGAGGATCCTGAAACTCTCCTTGATGTTCTCCTTCAAGGTGGAGATCATCTTGAGGTAAAATATTACCTCCTTGAGCGTTGTTAGCCATTTCAGTTTCTCTTTGCTTAGCTTAACCTCCTCTGTTTATTAATTGATCTCTCTAATTTTCCAAGATCTTCCTGATATTTAGTGTCTTACAATGTTTGTTGGAATTTTCTTCTACGTCCGAATGGTGGATCGATCGGTCCATTGACTGCTTCTTCTCCTTTTGCCCGAATCTTGACTCGAACAAGCCTGAAGCTATCTAATTTCTGTAAAACTTACACAAACCTGTACAAGACTCAAATATTAGACTAGTTTTGGTGGAAACCAGTAAGGGGCCAGGAAAGTTTTGGACCCACCCGTCTCGTACTCTTCATCGTCCATGCATTTTATTCCGACATTGTGGTTGCCCAAGTAATAGATGCAATTTCGTCACTGGTCATATAAGCACGCAGTTGGGAGACAAAAAGGTTCAGCCTTGGGAGGAAAATGCAGATACCTCCAAAGTCTTTAGTATAGACAGCGTTTCCTTCTTTGTCTAGCCTTAACACATGGAAATGGTCCCAGTCCACTATCCCCTTCCTATGGGGGTTGCTCTTTGTGAACCATTTTACAATAAAAGTCCCACCAGTTTGTGACGACTCCACCAAGTAATGTTCCACTCTGCTACACGAATCAAACAACTTTCACTCGCACTTTCTCACTATATCTGAAATGACAGCTCCTTTTTTAAAATTAATTAACTAATATCCTTATAAATATCAATTAATTCTCCGAATTAAAAATTATGCCAAATCCAACATAAACTAACCATCAAATCCAAATTCAAATTGTTATAAATAAATTATCCAAAATTCAACGAAAACAATCCAGCAAAATTAACCAACATGCGATAATCCCGGAAATAAAATAAGAACAATAACAGACAACACTACGAAAACGAGACCCTAGATCATCCTCTCTTTCTCGTCATGAATCAACGCTCACACCTTATCTTTACCTGCACTATAAAGAAAGAGATGCGTAAGTATTATCACAAATACTTAGTGATACGATCCTCCTGTCTACGAGCTATACACACAAGCGCATTAAGATCACAAATCAACATATAAATCATGAAACAACTCAAACCTATGAACAATCAACACATCGACATGACCAAACCAGGAACTCGATTATGGATCCACCAAAAATCCAGCCTACACATCAAGGCAAACAAGTCAATCAATCTCAATCGCTCTGATAAGCTCATGGTCACACACTCACCTCGAAACAAGGATGATTTTTGAACCAAAAATAACAATCTCACAACCAGTAGTGACTTCCCACTTGTCCACAGCAGCTCAACTCACCCTACATCCAACTACGACAACAAAACAACTTTCAACCTAAACTGGAAAAATAACAGAAATGATCAGCCTCAAAGATTGAGCCACAAATCAAAATTTAACCGTCCAATCCAATATACGCCATTGCAACTCAACCCCTAGATGTCCTGGAGCTACCGTCAAAGTTTCGTGATGATCCGAGCACAGATGAACCCACAAATGCTCTTTGAATCCACGTGGGTCCAAATCGTATCTGAAACAGAGCACCTTACCAAAACGCGGATAACTCTTAGAGTATTAACTCAAATCTAAATCTGCCAAGTGGTACATCTAGATCTAAGGCTAAGCTACAACTCCATAAATTTTCGTTACCTTCGGAAACGATCTTCTATATCGAACCTCTTTCCTACCAGGTCTTACCAGTTCAGCCTCCCTTTCTCGCTACACAACTCAGCTCTCTTGCTTTCAATTTCTTTCACGTCACAACCAACCCTCGGCTCTAATTCTCTTCTTTTTTTTTATATGTAGGTGACGACAAGGGAGAAGGAGGGGAAGATGGCGTGAGTTTATAGAAACTCTTAGGGCTTCGTGGTTTAATTAAATTAAATCAGGATTTAACTTAACCAAAAATTAATTAAACCACCTCTTGATTTAATTAATAAAACGGCCAGCTTAGTAAACTAACGAGAATTAAACCGATTTCATTCCAATTTCCAACAAATCTCTATTTTCCGGAGCACAGGTGTTACAATATCGCTTCTAGCAAACTCATCAAAACTCTTCACATACCTGTCCTTCACCATGCGGTGTTCAGAATACCACAACATCTGCAGTTTGGTTTTGTGCTTATGTCTCCTAAGATCCTATGATCCGGTGTAATTGCCTCAAGAAGCAGGAATCGAGAACATCTCATATCTCTTGGAGTATATTACATGGGAGGAGGAGAAGATGGGGTCTACGATTCTGATGTTGGTCCACTTGCAATTTCTTTGAGCAGGCCAGCACAAGCTAAGTTGAGGTCCCATGAACTTAACAGCCACGATGCACTCTTCATTCTCAGGAGCTGAGGAGGACATGGCCACGTTGGTTACAATTTGGGTTTGGCAATGAGCTAGTGTGACACGAGGAGGAAGGGAAATGCGTTTTGGGTCTGTATTCGATGAACTTGGGTCTAGATCATCTTGAAGACGCACGATTCCTTTCTTCAAAGTTGCTACCCAGGTATGGGATGCTCCTATCGTTCCCATCTCCTTCACCAACTCCATAGGCACCTTCTTTTCCATGAAGCCGACCTCTCTATCATTATAGTTGTAAATAGCAAGATATCCAACATCGCCATCTCTCAAAGTATATCCACATGGTTTAACTTTGAAGATGCAACTAGAGAAGCACTGAGCGGTGAGGTGTCTCTGCGGAATCATAGTTAATAGATCAGACATGAAAACTGAGAAAAAAACATCATTCGAGATGACATAAGAGGATCGAAGGCTGCTTACCCAGAGGGAGAACGAGAGCCGGTTGAGAAATAAAGACATGGTTAGTTATTTTCTGCTAAGAGACGACGATGATAAATGAAATTGGTAAACAATGATTTCTTCTTCCTCCTCTGATAAATACGCTGAAAACTCGATTGTAGTATAGTGAGATGTTTGTTCAAAGGGACCAGCAATACACTCTAGTCTTTTATAACACAATTTCAGCTAAGCGATCAGGGTTATTTTGGTTTTGGTTTGTCACAATAGCAAGCAAGTAAAATAAAGTCGGTTTACCAAATATTAATAAAGGCGTTAGGCTAAGGGGAATTATCTTAGGGATTAGATCATCTAGAACCAAGAAATTATTCAGGACAATAATTTAGAACCAATCTAGAACTCAACCATAAAAATAAGAGGATCCACTCTCGTGGTATCAACCAGTTTATCAATCAATCTAACACCTTAAACTGTCATTTGAGGTTACAAAGAATGAAAAGCATTAAAGAGAATGGGATCGATTTCTTCACAACTTGCCTTAGCATCAACTGTTTTTGGCTAAGGACAAATCGCCCATTTATGTTCTTTCAAGCAATTTACAACATTCTTGATGAGTAAATTTAACTTAAGATCAAAGGTTAGGTGATCAAGGTAGTCTAGGCGATAAGAACAACAATAGATGAAGATCTCAATAGATATGATCCTATTTGGGCTTAGTTCATGAGTCCCTAATCTTTTTGAAACCCTTAACCTAACTTGAAGAACTACTCAGACATGGCAAATCGAATAGAAGCAAGAGATGTAAAAGAATTCATGATACATTAAAATAAAGAGGTAAGAGTTTTAGAAATCTTTTCAAAAATGTGGAAGACAATCTTCAAATCTTACAAAAGCTCAAAAACAATCATCTCTCTCTATCTCGAGTTCGAAGAAAAATTTGATAAAATGGAAATGTTTGTTTGAGGCCTGGGGCGGCTAAGATTAATTAGGGAAAACCCTAGGTGGTGAAAATTAGGTTTAATGAAACTTCATAAAATAGATCTTCCGCAAGAGCAGGTGCTTCTTTCTTCAAAACTTTCCAAAAATCTTCACTTTGCCTCTATTTTTGCCAAGTCTCTTCATGAGCCCCAATCCTCCATTCTAGCCACTTTTTAGACCTAAAATGAGTCAAAATAAAATAAAAGACTCGATAAATACATACAAAACAAATTTCTCAATGCTCCAAAAACACATTATATCAATTCGCCCAGACTTAGATCTTTGTTTGTCCTCAAACAAATTCAAGACCATGTGAAAGAGAAGGGTTTGAAAACGCGGGAACTCTCTCATCCTCAGTGAACCGAGTAAACAACCTTCAACCTGTAGACCACATAATCCAGAATATGAATAGCAAAGCTTTACAAAAACTTCCCAATACATTCTCATCCCAGTTTCATATTCCAAACATAAACTCTTCACATTCATTAAAGGTTGCGTGAGCTTCTCGCTACAAGCACTATTCAGGGTAGACGACTAAGGGATTTAAGGCCATTTAGAGGTGGAGTTCAGAGTGTTTAAGGGTTACCCGGTGCTCGTAGAAGATGCAAAATATCGCACAAAATTGCAAGAGAGAATGGTTCCATTTGGGATCCACATTCTCTAAACCACTCTTTTCTTCTTTCAAGTTCTCCAACTTCTCATCTAGCCATCATCCTCCTTGGGTATACTCACTGTGCAGAGATACACCTTTTTATTTCACAAACTTACCATCTTCATCCTCGATTTTTTTTTGTTTTTTTAGGTGATGATGAATAGGGTTTCAATTACAAGCATGTGTCTCTCAGGCACGAAAAAAATCAGAGTTGTTGTTCATACCCAAGTGGAGCTCATCATTGCCATTCCTTCCTTGTGGATTATTTTTGTTCCACCTCTTTGTAAACCATCTTCTGAAAATAGGAGCGGGTGCTCTGTCTTAGGAGCAGGTGCTCTGTCTTGGGAGCAGGTGCTTCGGTATTCAGAAAGAGTGATTTAGAGGCTGCCTCGACCCATTCTCTCCGACCTTTTTGCACATATCTGCACATATGACAGTGAAGTAACAAGAGTGCAAGAGGTCTGAAGAGAGGTACAGTTTAAGGAGGGTACTAGCTAAAAATGAGCTAGCTATTTAGGAACAACAAGAGTGATATAAGGAATAAGGGTTTAGTGTTTAGGGTTTAGGGTTTAGGGTTTAGGGTTTAGGGTTTAGGGTTATTGATTTCCTCTGATGAAAGCTGGAAAATAAGATATTGAGGTGTTTCAGATGTTCCATGCATCCAATATTCTGAAAAAATGGTTAGAGAGAGGGTTAAACGCAGGTGGTTCAATGATCATCCTAGAATGAAGTCCTGTGCCGTTCAGACCTCTCTCACCCCCGATGGTGTCTCTGACGACATTGTACTGCATAATAAGCTCGTCAATCCTTACATTGCTCGCATCATCGTTGGAGATGGTGCTGATCGCCTTGGCGACAATATGAAGAGCCGGGTTTCTAATCGTGGATTGAGCAGCTGAGCGAGAGAAGTAATTGCAGCTGGCAATAAAATCCCAGAATGCGTTGGCGATATAGATCACACAACTCATTTATGGAGATCGCATACCTCTTTCCTCCAGCAAAGAAAGAGAAAACACCATCAGAAGCGACCGTCCTGGTTGGGTTTGCATAGGTCAACTTGGCCGAGACCAGGTCCGGGTAGAGGACGTCCGGCTGAAGGGCAATGTCGATCAATTGTGTAACAGAGAGGATGCTGCTCACGTCATGGAGCAAACCCAACCGCTTTAGAGTTGTCCCGTACAAGAACCTGGTTGGCTCAACAGCAATCTCCAACCAGTTGTTGTAGTAGTATGCGTCTGATTGGTCCCAGACTTCCTCAGAGCTCATTGGTAGGCGAGCATCAGGGAGTGTGAATCGTTGGCCCTCTTTCCTCGGCCATGGGTTGTACTCTACTCCCTAGGAAGAAGACTCTCCCTTTGCTCTCGTGGACCTAGGTGGCTTGCCGAAAGAGGTTTTTGGACCTATCATCCTACAATGCCAACAACAACAACCATCCAACATAAATTGGGTTCCAAAAATCAACACAAACAAATCGATATCCAAAAAGGAAAAATTCATTTGTTTTTCATAGTCTTCAAATTGATTGTGTTTATGTTTCAACAAGTTTAATCCGATCTCTAGACATCCCTGAAACAAGAATCTTGCTCCAATCCGCACTCAATTTCCTTAATCCTCGATTTTCCATCCAAAAATTAGGGTTTTTCAAAATCGGTGCATGTCCCAAATAGATGTAGTATGAGAAATTGAAAGATTCAAGCCCTAACTTCACCTTTTACTCAAAGCGTTACCTTGCTTGTCGTGAAGAACGAAGTGAAAATTTGGAAAGAGGATGAAAAATCCTTCTATTTCAAGCCAAAGATCTCTTAAATCGGTTAAGATTTTGAGGAATTGTGTTTTTAGCAAAAGCTTAAAAACCGTTTAATGGAGAAAGAGAAAAAAGGAGAAGATGAAGAGGGAAGAGAGAGAGGCGCGAGATATAGGCGCTAAGTGGGTATCATGCGTCAGTTATTTCCCCTTTTTGCCTTATTTCGCGGCTCTACTCACGACTCTCTATTTGACTAACATCTTAGTGGGCCTTAATTCGAATTTCAATTTTTCACCCAAGAAAGCATGTGCTCCATATCGGGAGCAGGTGCTCTCTTCTTCTGGAACTTCCGATTCATGTCTCCTTTGAATTCACCTTTTTTTTTTTAAACAAAAATGGTTAAAACTAAAAGTTAGAAATAAAAAGAAATCAAAATCAAAGAGTTAGTAAACTTACCAGTGGGTTGCCTCCCACCAAGCGCTTGGTTAAAGTCACTAGCTTGACTCGTTTAGCCATTTTAGGCTTGAGGTGCATCGCCTAAGGGGATAAATACACCTTCGGCTTGGTTAATGTCAGCAAGATATGGCTTGAGCCGCTGACCATTGACCACAAATTGATTGCCATTGGCGTCCAGCAACACCACGGCTCCGTAGGAGCGGACCTCTTTAATGATAAAGGGTCCGAACCACCTTGATCGTAACTTTTCTGGAAAAAGTTTAAGTCTAGAGTTGAAAAGGACTACCTAGTCGTTTGGCTGAAAGTTTCTGGTAAGTATCCTCTTGTCATGATACACCTTAGTCCTTTCTTTGTAGATTTTAGAACTCTCATAAGCCAAGTGCATAATTTCCTCCAACTCGTTGAGCTGCATAGATCGCCTCTCAAAGGTTGACTTGACATCATAGTTCATCAACTTGATAGCCCACGCTGCCTTGTATTCAAGCTCCACGGGGAGATGACAAGACTTCCCATACACCAAGTGGAAAGGCGTTATCTCCAACGGTGTTTTATACGCAGTTCGATAGGCCCCAAGAGCGTCATCTAACTCGGCAGCCCAATCCTTTCTAATGGTTCCCATGGTCTTTTGCAGAATACTCTTGATTTCCTGATTGGAAACCTCAACCTGCCCACTATTTTGTGGATGATATGGTGTCATGATAATATGTTTTTGCTATCAATTGCCTAATGCATTATCATGCCATTGCAATACAATAGGTGTCAATCCAATTGGGTGTGATGCTAACAGATAAGATTTGATCAAATCAGTTAAGTCAAGCCAAGCAATATGTTTGTTTGATCACAAAAGTATCAGTTCTCAAGTTCGTGGAATTGTGTTTCCCATACCACAGAAGTGATATCGAGTACGAGATCCGGCCAGTAATCTGAACCGTTTCAGACCGTAGTCTTTAATCTCTAGGATCTCTCCATTACTCATTAAGGGTTTCCATCCGATAAACTGGAAAACAATATCGGTTTGGACTTAAATCAACAGAAAGCATAAATTAGAATCTAACAAAGCAATGGTTGTAACTAACATAAGCTAACAAGCAACAGAATGAAAGACTAACAAAAGCAGAGCATTAATGATATGAGAACTAGTAAACAAGGAAACAGAATGATACTAGGAAGTAAAAGATCCTAAGGATGGGGGTAATGGGTCAGCAACTCTTCTTCAATCAACCTAGGTGTTTAACAAACTCAAAGATGAACTAACCCCTAGACAATAGACTCAGAAGTTGATTAATTCATTCTCATGATAGAAACCATCAAGCTAAGCTAATTTCAGACCTAATTCTCATTAGCGAAATCTAACCTAACAGGCAGTAAGACTCAGTCTATTAAAGCTAATTAACACTCTAGACATCTAATCTCTTAGGCTAGAAATGTAAATCTATGGAATTAGTTGGTTCAGACATTTCATGACACACTTTTTGAGTGTGGAAATGTCTGGATTCTAATTCCAAATGATCAGAAAGGAACTAGCATTAAGGACACTAATCCATAAGGGATTCATGGAATCATAAGCTTAAACGACCTAGGAGACCAAAGATTTGCCACTAACCTATCCCATCCTCAAGAACCCTATAAGACTACTCAGAAATCATGAAGAACATCAAGAACACAAACCCAGAAAATTGTAAAACTTGTAATAAGAATAGACAAGGGTATGGAGACTAACAATTACCAAAGAAACTATATCAAAACCTTAACAACTACTAAGATAATTACTTAGAACATATGAAGAACATGGAGAACACAAACCCAGAATTTATTAAAACTTGTAATAGAGATAGACAAAGTTATGGAGATTAATAACTAGCAAAAGGAGTATAACAAAAACTTAATAACTTAGAAGAAATCTCAATTACAAAATAAGATGTTCTTGGTGAAAATATAGAGAAAACCTAGGCAAGAAAACGTATCTCTCAACAAATGGCTTAAAGGGAGTATTTATAGAGAAGTTTGCAAAACCCTAAAACAGAAGAGGACAAGATAGATGTCGGCAGTTTGACTCGATCGGTTTGATCGAGTCGTGTGGTCGAGTCGGTTAAGTGGCCCATGCCTTGGCTCGTTCTGGAAGTGCACTCGATCAGCTTGGTCGAGTGGGTGATCGAGCACTTGACTTGGCTCGTTCTGGAAGTGCACTCGATCAGCTTGGTCGAGTGGGTGATCGAGCTCCCTTCGTGTGTCTTGAGTTTGCACTCGATCCACTCGATCGAGTCAGTGATCGAGTCGCTTCCTTATTCTGCATCCTTTGACTCTATCAAGCAGGTCGAGTGGCCGGTCGAGTCACTTTCTTCCTTTGCATCCTGTGCTTTTTGACCGATCCTTGTCCATGTAACAAATCTCCATTCGTCCCTTAATCCATAAGTGACTCCATATCACCTGTTTCAACACCTTATGCATGATATGTATGCAATGCCGATGCAAGAATGCCTAAGTATGCAAAACAGAAGTAAGTGACTCTAAATGGTGCAAATGAAAGAGGAAACTATGCGAAATGAGTTATCAATGTATGCTTAAAACAGGTAAATTACAGAGATATCAACTCCCCCATACTTATTCTTTGCTTGCCCTCAAGCAATCAATCAAGACAAAAGCAGGAGAAGAAGTTGAAGGTGGGATTTCAGAACCAAAACATGCTGATAGAAATGATAAGATCAATGTCCAAGGTAATAGTTCTAAAATGCAATGTGAGTGAGTTCGTCTTATAAAACTTTAGCCATACTCTTCACAACACAATCTGATTTCAGTCTCAACCTACACATGCATTCAAATCAACCAATCCCTTTAACATTCATTAAGCATAAACTGTAAATCAAGCTATGCACATTCAATGAACTCATTTGGCTAAGGGTAAGGTTAAGAGACAAGATGGTCCGTCCATGTATGGGTTAAGCAATTCATAACAAGGGTCTCTCAAGAAAAGAACTGAGCTTTAGTAGAATGCTAAAGGTAAGGGCCAACCTATGCATACAAGAACAGAATCCCATCTACCTAATGATTCAAAAGCTTATTTCAGCTTTCCTATTTCTAAACCAGAAGATGGTCTTATTTCTACCCTTTCTCATTAGAGTTTCTTTTCAGCTCAACCTTTTAATTGTTCTTACTCTTAAAAGAGGTTTCTTTCTCAAAATACGTTTATCACTTCTAGCGGATTTAGGTTTTTATTATTAACTTTGGTTCTCTTTTCTTTCTTTTTCCTAGAACCATTCATTTCAATATTTTCCAAATCCTTCACTAGAACAACCAGCTTTCTTCTCTTTAAACCTCTGCTTAGAGTTCTTAAACTTCGCTTTCTTTCTCTTTTTCCAATCTTTTCTTTGAAGCTCAACCCATCCCAAACGCAGAATCAAGTTCCTATCTAGCTCTATCTAACCCAAACAAAAACGTGATAGAACTACACAGGATGCTATTCTTGTCGGCTCAAACCTAACACTTTCTACTAAGCTCAATCCGAAAATAGGCCTAACACTCAGAAATCACAATTGGCTTGAAAGATGGATAGGGTAAGGGTGTGGAAAACTGTTCCAATAATGGGAATCAGCTACTTGGATAAGCAAGAGTGGTAAAATGGTGAAAGAAAATCCAAGTATGCATATGTGTATCCATGAGTTCAGATTCAATGCATAGGTATGATAATTATGAATCAAGTTCTTGGTTCAAGTAGATAGGGAAAGGTATCAAATCACAGCATGTTTTAATTCAGATGAAATCAATTTGTGCATTCTAAACATGGTGCTATCTTATACTCGAACTCATTCAATAGGCATTAGACAACTAGTAACTTGGGCATTGATGTTTAAGTAATAAATCAGCAAGCATGCAAGGTTGTAATCATCATAATCCCTTATGCAAATGTATCTAAATGAACACTCTTTTTTTTTTATTATTATTTTTTTTTCGATAATTTTTCAAATTTTTATGGGTTTTCTATGCTTTAGATGATATGCAAACACATCTTAAATCCTCCCCCAAACTTAAATACACAGTCCCTTGTGTAATAAAAATTCGAAAAAACGATATAAGGATCAACAACAAAAACAATAAACATGCTATGGATAGTACAATGATAGGGTGAAGAAATTAGCTTATGGATTGGTGAAGTAGGAGGTGACTAATGCGTCCATGGTCTCTTTTGTGTAGTCGGACTCGTGTGCGTCATCCAGAGACCACTCGATCAATGACTCGACCACCGACTCGATCGCCGGTTCGAGTGCTCGATCGAGTCGAGTGGTGGAGCTCGATCGCGACTTCCGTTTCTCTCGGTCACCTCTTTTTTTCCTTTGCCTAGGTTCAACAGAGGATGATCTGGGAGGTTCCATGGTCATGGCTTGGCTTGGCTCCATTCTCAAAGAGCTGCTTCTTTTCAACTTGCTTGACCTATGCTTAGCTTTCCTTGAAGATGATCCTGGATAAATGCAACTCAAAACCGAAAATGAGATGGCTAAAGGAGCCTTTGCCGAAAACAAAGAGGTTTTAGGGATCTGGTTTTCTAGCTCTAGCTCACAACTCAATAACCAATGGTTTTATTGAGGACTTACGTCTCAGAGTGAGCTCAAGCTAGAAAATGAGAGGGGTGAGAGATTTATGAAGCAAACCACTTTCTTTTATAGGCAAAGAGGGATGCTAGAGGACAAGGAGGAGCCTTTGCAATGAATTTGAATTTGAATTTGAATTTCAAACTCTCCATGTGAATGCACTCGATCAAAGGCGTAATGTGTGGATCGAGTGGGTCCCTCGAGTCAGTCTTTGTCCTCTAGGTTGTCGCCCATCTTGACCGAAATTTTGAAATTCAAATTCAAAATTTGGTGCTTCCATGTGTTGGCTCGAGTATGTGGGTCGAGTGGGCCATCGAGTCAGATCTTGTCCCTTTGGTTTGTCCCCCACTTGATCTAGAACCTTTGAATTTGAATTTGAATGGTTGTTTGGGTCCTTTCTGTCAACAAGTTGATCTAGAATCGGAGTTATCCATCGATTTGGTTGCTTGTTTCATCATCGTCCAAACTTTGATTCTTCATACGAACGGATCAGTCTTGTAGTTTTTAAACCATCCAAAACCGGCATGCATACACCCTTGAGTACCAAATCGTAGCTAGAATGATTAATCGCGTTTATGGCTTCAACTCCATTATTAGCAATATCCATTGTATGGCTTTAACTGTTTCATCATCGACTTTGCAACCATGATGTTGATCTTATTATCTTCCTCAAGCAAAATCTTTGGCTTTGATGTTTCTTTGAGATTTGTCTCTTCTCTTGAGATGAAACTGTAAGCTCCTACGACATTTCTAAAGTTCCATCTTCTGAGCTAGCTTGTGAACTGCTGCAAGATTCAGAAAGAAACATCGACCATCTTCATTCTCATGTCGTTGGTCAAGTGGCCGGTGGTGTGCGACGTTGAGCTCGACCGTGCACTCGATCAGACGGATCGAGTCGTACATCGAGTCAATCGGCTAATTGGTCCAAGTTTGAATTATACTCGATCATTGCAATGAAGGACTCGATCGATCACATGATTGGGAGATCGAGTAGTAGGTCGAGCTAGACATTCACCACCCTTTGTTTCTTTCCTTTAAACGTCTCTATCCCCCTTCTGTGATTAACTCAGGCATTGTCCCCTAAACATCAAAAACACTTAAAAACAAATCATAAAACCCAAAACCACAAAATCAAAACAAAAAGAATGAAAATTATATAAACAGGGATAGACATGGGACTTCCTCCCAAGTGAGCTTGTTTAAAGTCACTGAGCTTGACTTGTTACCTCCTTATGCTTTGGGCGGTTCACCGAGAGAAACAGAGGTTCCTTCTTGAATGATCATATCTGCCATGTATCGCTTAACCCGCTGCCCGTTCACCGTGAACTCAGTCCCATCTTTTCCTACCAGGGTAATAGCACCATAGGGCAATACTTCCTTGATGACAAATGGGCCGGACCATCTGGACTTCAGCTTTCCCGGAAAAAGCTTTAGCCTGGAGTTGAATAACAGCACCTGATCCCCAGCCTTCAATTCCTTAGGAAGGATCTTCTTGTCATGAAAAGCTTTAGTTCTTTCCTTGTATACTTTAGAACTTTCATAGGCTTCTAACCTAATCTCTTCCAGCTCATGCAAGTCAACTGTTCTTTTCTCTTGAGCAGTCTTTATATCAAGGTTCAATAGCTTAGTTGCCCATAAAGCTTTGTACTCCATTTCCACAGGTAAATGGCATGCTTTCCCATACAGCAGCTGGAATGGAGTTCTCCCTATTGGCGTTTTGAATGCTGTTCTGTAAGCCCAGAGAGTGTCATCAAGCTTGACTGACCAATCTCTTTTTGAAACCCCCACTACTCTTGCAAGGATTGCCTTAATCTGTTTGTTGGAGACTTCTACTTGGCCACTGGTCTGAGGATGGTAAGGTGTTGCAACCTTATGCTTCACCCCATGCTTCCTTAACAGATTCTCAAACAGCTTGTTAATGAAGTGAGACCCTCCATCACTAATGACTACCCTTGGAACGCCGAACCTTGGGAAAATGATGCTCTTGAACATCTTAAGCACAACCTTAGCATCATTGGATGGGCAAGCAAGGGCTTCAACCCATTTCGAGACATAATCTACAGCCACCAGTATATAGCTGTTTCCGAATGATGGCGGATTGAAAGGACCCATGAAATCTATCCCCCATACGTCGAACACTTCAACCTCTAGTATAGGGTTCTGCGGCATCTCATTCCTTCTGCTTATATTGCCCATTCTCTGACAGGGGTCACACCTAGAGATGAAGTTCTGAGCATCCTTAAACATGCTAGGCCACCACAATCCTGCTTGGAGGATCTTCTGAACAGTCTTGAAGGTTGCAAAGTGACCTCCATAGGTAGATCCATGGAAATGTTCTAGAACTCCTTTTACTTCTTTCTCAGCAATGCATCTTCTGAACAAACCATCCGACCCCTTCTTGTAGAGATACGGATCATCCCAGTAGTAGTGGTGCACATCTCTGAAGAATTTCTTCCGTTTATATGAATCTAAGCTCTTAGGGACTTCTCCAATAACCTTGTAGTTAACCAAGTCTGCATACCAAGGCAGCCTTTCTTCCCCCAAATTTAAAGCGTTGGCTGTTCCACTTGAAATGGCTACGCGATCCTTGACTCGATCAGCCACTCTATCTACCACTCGATCAAGGACTCGAGTTGCTGGTCGCGTGGTTGGTCGAGTCAATTCAGTTCTAATGGCCATCAGTGACTCTTCAGGCATAGAGTCATCTATTGGCAACGCATCGAAGATTTTCATTCTAGACAAGTGATCAGCCACTCCATTTTCGATACCCTTCTTATCAACAATCTCCATATCAAATTCTTGAAGCAAGAGGATCCATCTAAGCAATCTTGGCTTAGTGTCTTTCTTTGCATAAATGTGCCTCAAGGCTGCATGATCCGTGTAGACGATGACCTTTGATCCTACTAGATAGCTTCTGAATTTCTCAAAGGCAAACACAACTGCTAGAAGCTCCTTCTCTATAGTTGCATATCTCCCTTGTGCCTCATCTAATGTTCTACTCGCATAGTAGATGACATGCAGCTTCTTATCAATCTTTTGTCCCAAGACAGCTCCCACTGCATAATCAGATGCATCACACATAATTTCGAATGGATAGTCCCAGTTAGGAGCTTGAACTATCGGAGCTGAGATTAAAGCCGCCTTGATCCGTTGGAAGGCTTCTAAGCATTCGGAGTCGAAGTTGAACTCCATCTCCTTACAGAGCAACCTTGTGAGTGGTCTGGCTACCTTTGAGAAATTTTTGATAAATCGCCTGTAGAACCCAGCATGGCCAAGGAAACTTCTGATATCTTTTACAGTCCTTGGAGGTGGCAACTGCATCATCACATCGATCTTAGCCTTGTCTACCTCTATTCCATTCTCAGAGATCTTGTGCCCCAAAACAATACCCTCTCTGACCATAAAATGGCATTTCTCCCAGTTTAGAACCAGGTTGGTCTCTTCACACCTAGAGAGTACCCTGCACAAGTTTAACAAACACGAGGAGAAAGAGGAGCCATACACAGAAAAATCATCCATGAAGACCTCCACCATCTCCTCTATCAAATCTGAAAAGATAGAGATCATACACCTCTGAAAGGTTCCAGGTGCATTACAAAGACCGAACGACATTCTCCTATATGCAAATGTTCCATAAGGGCAGGTGAATGTGGTTTTTTCTTGATCATTAGGGTGTATAGGGATCTGGAAAAATCCGCTATACCCATCTAGAAAGCAATAATAGGGATGGTTGGCTAGCCTTTCCAACATCTGGTCAATGAATGGCAATGGGAAATGGTCTTTTCTAGATGCAGCATTTAGTTTCCTGTAATCTATGCACATTCTATGGCCAGTGATTGTTCTAGTGGGAATGAGTTCATCCTGATCATTTTTAACAACGGTCATTCCACCCTTTTTAGGAACACAATGCACAGGTGATATCCAAGTGCTATCAGATATGGGGTAAATCACACCAGCTTCTAACAACTTAAGAATTTCCTTTTTAACAACCTCTTTCAAGTTTGGATTCAACCTTCTTTGAGGTTCAATGCTAGCATATGATTCGTTTTCAAGGTGAATTCTATGAGTGCATAAGCTAGGTGAAATTCCTTTGATGTCATCTAGTGAATACCCTATGGCTCTTCTAAACTTTTTCAATTCGGTCAATAGCAAGTGAACTTCATCATCATTCAGTTTAGCGTTTACTATGACTGGATAAGTGGAATTAGGGCCTAAAAAAGCATACCTTAGCCCTGTTGGAAGTGCTTTGAGATCAACCTTTGGGGCTTTTAGTTCGGACCAATCGTCAGATGCGTGTAATGGTGGCTCGTGCTTTGACTCGATCAACGACTCGATCGAGTGATCGAGTGGGGTGGTCGAGCTGTCCTGTCGAGTCTGAGATGATCCATCTTCGATCGATCCAATGACTTCCGTGTTCAACCCATTAAGATTTTCAAACATTTCTGATCCTTCTATGGCCTTGTGTGAGTCTAAAAGCATCTCATAGCCCAGACTCTCCTTGTTTAGAAACCCATCATTACCACCTTTGGTCAATGTAGTCTGCAGATGGTCCTCTTCATTTAGTTCTTCCAGCAGCTCATCAGCAAGTTGATCCATCTCTTCAATCCAGAAAAGCTGACCTTCTATTGTGGGTTTCTTCATGGCATCCTTAATGTCAAACTTCATCTTGAAGTCTTTTCCCAGGTTGAGTTCAATCTTTCCTTTCTTGACATCGATGATTGCTCCAGCTGTAGCCAGGAAAGGTCTTCCCAATATCAGGGGGTCTCTAGGTTCCTCATCCATTTCTAATACCACAAAGTCTGTCGGATATCCACATATCCGATCCGTATAGGTAGATCTTCTAGTACGCCATGTGGTATTCGAACTGACCTATCTGCCAATACCAAAGAGATGTTGCAATCCTTGTACTTACTGAACCCCAATCTCCTGGCTACTGAAAGCGGCATAAGGCTTATTGAAGCTCCAAGGTCACAAAGACAATTCTTAAAGCTCAACGGCCCAAGGGAGCAGGGCAAGGTGAAACAACCGGGATCGCCTTGCTTCTGGATTGCTCTCTTCTGGACGATAGCACTACATTCCTCACTTAACACTACCATTCCCTGAAGCTCTTTAACTCTTTCTGTCAATGTGTCCTTCAAAAACTTTTGATATGGAGGTATCAGCATGAAGGCATCTAACAGAGGCATTTTGATCTCAATATCACTCATCTGCTTGTCAAAGAGTGCCTTGTACTTCTCCATTTTCTCTCGTCTAAATCGACTAGGGAATGGAAGCTTAGGTTTGTATGGAGGAGGAGTAAAGGACGTCTCCTTTTTCTTCGAATCAAATGGTGTTACAGCATCCTGCGAGTCAACTCGATCATCCACTCGATCGTAGGATCGAGTAGGTGGTCTCTGTCGAGCTTGATCAACGACTCTGTCTTGCAGATCGAGTAGGTGGTCGAGTCGTTGGTCGAGCCTATCCTTATTGGCTTCATTTTGACATAAATCCTCCCCATCTTGTTCATCACTGTCCTCAGTGATTTTGGTAGGTCGGTGGGGGGTAGATAGTGCTCGGCCACTCCGCAGTGTGATGGCATTGATATGAAAATCTTTCGGGTTTTGCACTGATTTCCCTGGAAGTTGTCCTGGAGGGGCTGGAGAAGAAGTAGAGGCGGTGTTTCCTTCCAAATGTTTGACTTTTGAGTTAAGTGTTTCGAACTTGCAGTTCAGATCATTGTAAGAGCAGTCAATCTTTGTGTGGACGTCGGCAAGTTTTTTAGAGATCTCGAGAGCATTGGATGCTTGACCCTGGAGTAGTTGTTGGAGCATAGTCTTCATGTCTGCGTCCGGGTTAGGCTGTATTGGTGGGCGTTGATTTTGAAAACCCGGAGGACCCATTGCACCTTGTTGTTTGTGCCCGCCTTGAAATTGTGGGTTAGGGACAAAACCTTGGGGCTGAATGTAAGGAACGAAAGGCCGGGGTGGAAGTTGTTGGGGCTGAGGAGGGTAGACTTGGTCCTGAGGGTTTCCACATTTGTGCTCCGATAGGACAAGTTCGGATTTGGCCGATAGTTGTTGTAACCTCTGTTGTATCCACCTTGGTTCTGGATGTAGCTAACCTCTTCTTGGTGATCAATCCCCCCATCTTGAAGTTGGGGCTGTCCATCGTCAGAAACAAAATGAACATGCCGCGGCTGGGCTTGGAGGAGCTTATCCAACTTCTCATTCATGGCTTTCATTTCTTTCTGATGCCGCTCTTCAGAATCATGACTCCCCCTGATTCCCCGATCATAATCTTCATTGTAATTTCCATCAGATTGAGCAAGGTTTTCGACTAACTCCCAGCCTTCATCGACATCCTTATTCAAGAAGTTGCCATTGCTGGCAGTATCAAGAAGCATTCGGATTTTGGGAAGAGCTCCTCTGTAAAGGGTGCTAAGAATGGATTCGTTGCTGAAACCATGATGAGGACATTGAGATTGATAGCTTTTGAATCGCTCCCAGGCTTCACAGAAGGACTCGCCATTTCGCTGAGCAAATCCAGAGATCTCGTTTCGAAGTTTAGCAGTGCGGGAGTTGGAGAAAAACTTGGCAAGGAAAACACGTTTGCATTCGTCCCAAGAGGTGATGGAGCCATGAGGAAGAGTCTTTTCCCATAGATGGGCTTTCTCACCGAGGGAGAAAGGAAAGAGGCGCAGCTTCAATGCGTCTTCACTTACGCCATTGATTTTGCAGAGGCTACAGAGCCTGTCAAACTCGTCCAGATGATCAAGGGGATCCTCCATGGGGAGACCATGGAATTTGTTGTTCTGGACTATAGAGATCAAGCTGCTCTTAATCTCAAAATTGTTGTTTTGGACAGCGGGAGGTAGAATGCCATGCCGCTGTGTGTGTGTGTTAGGGGCATCGCCTGCACCAATGTATCGGAGCCGCCTTGGGGGAACCTGAGGTGGTTCGTCCTGGTTGATAGGTTGATTCGCCATAGGGATTGGCTCGTGCGGATTGGCGTGGTGGTGGTCTCGTTGTGCTCTCAACTGTTGGGGTAGACGATTGATGTTGTCGAGATAACGAATGAGATCTTGGTTGCCGTGCGATCTAGTGTGCATGCAGGTAAAGGAAACACGGCTCGATCGGCGACTCGATCAAGCACTCGATCGGTGGGTCGAGCTGTTGGTCGAGCTGGTGGTCGAGTGGTATGGGCGTGTTGTACCTGAATCACCAAACAGAGAAAGAACAACCAAGTCAGTAAAACGAGTTGGTGATAAGAAGAACTTGATCTTAAGAGATCGGAAATCTTAAACGTAACAAACGAACTCCCAAATGGCAACGGCGCCAAATTGATAATATGTTTTTGCTATCAATTGCCTAATGCATTATCATGCCATTGCAATACAATAGGTGTCAATCCAATTGGGTGTGATGCTAACAGATAAGATTTGATCAAATCAGTTAAGTCAAGCCAAGCAATATGTTTGTTTGATCACAAAAGTATCAGTTCTCAAGTTCGTGGAATTGTGTTTCCCATACCACAGAAGTGATATCGAGTACGAGATCCGGCCAGTAATCTGAACCGTTTCAGACCGTAGTCTTTAATCTCTAGGATCTCTCCATTACTCATTAAGGGTTTCCATCCGATAAACTGGAAAACAATATCGGTTTGGACTTAAATCAACAGAAAGCATAAATTAGAATCTAACAAAGCAATGGTTGTAACTAACATAAGCTAACAAGCAACAGAATGAAAGACTAACAAAAGCAGAGCATTAATGATATGAGAACTAGTAAACAAGGAAACAGAATGATACTAGGAAGTAAAAGATCCTAAGGATGGGGGTAATGGGTCAGCAACTCTTCTTCAATCAACCTAGGTGTTTAACAAACTCAAAGATGAACTAACCCCTAGACAATAGACTCAGAAGTTGATTAATTCATTCTCATGATAGAAACCATCAAGCTAAGCTAATTTCAGACCTAATTCTCATTAGCGAAATCTAACCTAACAGGCAGTAAGACTCAGTCTATTAAAGCTAATTAACACTCTAGACATCTAATCTCTTAGGCTAGAAATGTAAATCTATGGAATTAGTTGGTTCAGACATTTCATGACACACTTTTTGAGTGTGGAAATGTCTGGATTCTAATTCCAAATGATCAGAAAGGAACTAGCATTAAGGACACTAATCCATAAGGGATTCATGGAATCATAAGCTTAAACGACCTAGGAGACCAAAGATTTGCCACTAACCTATCCCATCCTCAAGAACCCTATAAGACTACTCAGAAATCATGAAGAACATCAAGAACACAAACCCAGAAAATTATAAAACTTGTAATAAGAATAGACAAGGGTATGGAGACTAACAATTACCAAAGAAACTATATCAAAACCTTAACAACTACTAAGATAATTACTTAGAACATATGAAGAACATGGAGAACACAAACCCAGAATTTATTAAAACTTGTAATAGAGATAGACAAAGTTATGGAGATTAATAACTAGCAAAAGAAGTATAACAAAAACTTAATAACTTAGAAGAAATCTCAATTACAAAATAAGATGTTCTTGGTGAAAATATAGAGAAAACCTAGGCAAGAAAACGTATCTCTCAACAAATGGCTTAAAGGGAGTATTTATAGAGAAGTTTGCAAAACCCTAAAACAGAAGAGGACAAGATAGATGTCGGCAGTTTGACTCGATCGGTTTGATCGAGTCGTGTGGTCGAGTCGGTTAAGTGGCCCATGCCTTGGCTCGTTCTGGAAGTGCACTCGATCAGCTTGGTCGAGTGGGTGATCGAGCACTTGACTTGGCTCGTTCTGGAAGTGCACTCGATCAGCTTGGTCGAGTGGGTGATCGAGCTCCCTTCGTGTGTCTTGAGTTTGCACTCGATCCACTCGATCGAGTCAGTGATCGAGTCGCTTCCTTATTCTGCATCCTTTGACTCTATCAAGCAGGTCGAGTGGCCGGTCGAGTCACTTTCTTCCTTTGCATCCTGTGCTTTTTGACCGATCCTTGTCCATGTAACAAATCTCCATTCGTCCCTTAATCCATAAGTGACTCCATATCACCTGTTTCAACACCTTATGCATGATATGTATGCAATGCCGATGCAAGAATGCCTAAGTATGCAAAACAGAAGTAAGTGACTCTAAATGGTGCAAATGAAAGAGGAAACTATGCGAAATGAGTTATCAATGTATGCTTAAAACAGGTAAATTACAGAGATATCAACTCCCCCATACTTATTCTTTGCTTGCCCTCAAGCAATCAATCAAGACAAAAGCAGGAGAAGAAGTTGAAGGTGGGATTTCAGAACCAAAACATGCTGATAGAAATGATAAGATCAATGTCCAAGGTAATAGTTCTAAAATGCAATGTGAGTGAGTTCGTCTTATAAAACTTTAGCCATACTCTTCACAACACAATCTGATTTCAGTCTCAACCTACACATGCATTCAAATCAACCAATCCCTTTAACATTCATTAAGCATAAACTGTAAATCAAGCTATGCACATTCAATGAACTCATTTGGCTAAGGGTAAGGTTAAGAGACAAGATGGTCCGTCCATGTATGGGTTAAGCAATTCATAACAAGGGTCTCTCAAGAAAAGAACTGAGCTTTAGTAGAATGCTAAAGGTAAGGGCCAACCTATGCATACAAGAACAGAATCCCATCTACCTAATGATTCAAAAGCTTATTTCAGCTTTCCTATTTCTAAACCAGAAGATGGTCTTATTTCTACCCTTTCTCATTAGAGTTTCTTTTCAGCTCAACCTTTTAATTGTTCTTACTCTTAAAAGAGGTTTCTTTCTCAAAATACGTTTATCACTTCTAGCGGATTTAGGTTTTTATTATTAACTTTGGTTCTCTTTTCTTTCTTTTTCCTAGAACCATTCATTTCAATATTTTCCAAATCCTTCACTAGAACAACCAGCTTTCTTCTCTTTAAACCTCTGCTTAGAGTTCTTAAACTTCGCTTTCTTTCTCTTTTTCCAATCTTTTCTTTGAAGCTCAACCCATCCCAAACGCAGAATCAAGTTCCTATCTAGCTCTATCTAACCCAAACAAAAACGTGATAGAACTACACAGGATGCTATTCTTGTCGGCTCAAACCTAACACTTTCTACCAAGCTCAATCCGAAAATAGGCCTAACACTCAGAAATCACAATTGGCTTGAAAGATGGATAGGGTAAGGGTGTGGAAAACTGTTCCAATAATGGGAATCAGCTACTTGGATAAGCAAGAGTGGTAAAATGGTGAAAGAAAATCCAAGTATGCATATGTGTATCCATGAGTTCAGATTCAATGCATAGGTATGATAATTATGAATCAAGTTCTTGGTTCAAGTAGATAGGGAAAGGTATCAAATCACAGCATGTTTTAATTCAGATGAAATCAATTTGTGCATTCAAAACATGGTGCTATCTTATACTCGAACTCATTCAATAGGCATTAGACAACTAGTAACTTGGGCATTGATGTTTAAGTAATAAATCAGGAAGCATGCAAGGTTGTAATCATCATAATCCCTTATGCAAATGTATATAAATGAACACTCTTTTTTTTTTATTATTTTTTTTTTTTCGATAATTTTTCAAATTTTTATGGGTTTTCTATGCTTTAGATGATATGCAAACACATCTTAAATCCTCCCCCAAACTTAAATACACAGTCCCTTGTGTAATAAAAATTCGAAAAACGATATAAGGATCAACAACAAAAACAATAAACATGCTATGGATAGTACAATGATAGGGTGAAGAAATTAGCTTATGGATTGGTGAAGTAGGAGGTGACTAATGCGTCCATGGTCTCTTTTGTGTAGTCGGACTCGTGTGCGTCATCCAGAGACCACTCGATCAATGACTCGACCACCGACTCGATCGCCGGTTCGAGTGCTCGATCGAGTCGAGTGGTGGAGCTCGATCGCGACTTCCGTTTCTCTCGGTCACCTCTTTTTTTCCTTTGCCTAGGTTCAACAGAGGATGATCTGGGAGGTTCCATGGTCATGGCTTGGCTTGGCTCTTCTCGAGCTGCTTCTTTTCATTGCTTGACTTCTTAGCTTCCTTGAGATGATCCTGGATAATGCAACTCAAAACGAAAATGAATGGTAAAGACTTTGGAAAACAAAGGTTTTAGGATCTGTTTTAGCTCTAGTCAAATCATACAATGGTATGAGACTTACGTCTCAGAGTGAGTCAAGCTAGAAAATGAAGGTGAAGATTTATGAAGCAAAACTTTCTTTATAAGCAAAGAATGCTAGAGGACAAGAGGAGCTTTGCAATGATTTGATTTGAATTTGATTTCACTTCCATGTGATGCATCATCCTATTGTATGGTTTCATATCTTTTTCTATTTCGATCTTGACTTTTGTTCAATTCATTTTTTTTTTTTTTTTTCATCATCTTTTTTTTTTTTTTTTTTTTTTTTTTTTTTTTTTTTTTTTTTTTTTTTTTTTTTTTTTTTTTTTTTTTTTTTTTTTTTTTTTTTTTTTTTGTTTTTTTTTTTTTTTTTCATTGTATGGCTTTAACTGTTTCATCATCGACTTTGCAACCATGATGTTGATCTTATTATCTCCTCAAGCAAAATCTTTGGCTTTGATGTTCTTTGAGATTTGTCTCTTCTCTTGAGATGAAACTGTAAGCTCCTACGACATTTCTAAAGTTCCATCTTCTGAGCTAGCTTGTGAACTGCTGCAAGATTCAGAAAGAAACATCGACCATCTTCATTCTCATGTCGTTGGTCAAGTGGCCGGTGGTGTGCGACGTTGAGCTCGACCGTGCACTCGATCAGACGGATCGAGTCGTACATCGAGTCAATCGGCTAATTGGTCCAAGTTTGAATTATACTCGATCATTGCAATGAAGGACTCGATCGATCACATGATTGGGAGATCGAGTAGTAGGTCGAGCTAGACATTCACCACCCTTTGTTTCTTTCCTTTAAACGTCTCTATCCCCCTTCTGTGATTAACTCAGGCATTGTCCCCTAAACATCAAAAACACTTAAAAACAAATCATAAAACCCAAAACCAACAAAATCAAAACAAAAAGAATGAAAGTTATATAAACAGGGATAGACATGGGACTTCCTCCCAAGTGAGCTTGTTTAAAGTCACTGAGCTTGACTTGTTACCTCCTTATGCTTTGGGCGGTTCACCGAGAGAAACAGAGGTTCCTTCTTGAATGATCATATCTGCCATGTATCGCTTAACCCGCTGCCCGTTCACCGTGAACTCAGTCCCATCTTTTCCTACCAGGGTAATAGCACCATAGGGCAATACTTCCTTGATGACAAATGGGCCGGACCATCTGGACTTCAGCTTTCCCGGAAAAAGCTTTAGCCTGGAGTTGAATAACAGCACCTGATCCCCAGCCTTGAATTCCTTAGGAAGGATCTTCTTGTCATGAAAAGCTTTAGTTCTTTCCTTGTATACTTTAGAACTTTCATAGGCTTCTAACCTAATCTCTTCCAGCTCATGCAAGTCAACTGTTCTTTTCTCTTGAGCAGTCTTTATATCAAGGTTCAATAGCTTAGTTGCCCATAAAGCTTTGTACTCCATTTCCACAGGTAAATGGCATGCTTTCCCATACAGCAGCTGGAATGGAGTTCTCCCTATTGGCGTTTTGAATGCTGTTCTGTAAGCCCAGAGAGTGTCATCAAGCTTGACTGACCAATCTCTTTTTGAAACCCCCACTACTCTTGCAAGGATTGCCTTAATCTGTTTGTTGGAGACTTCTACTTGGCCACTGGTCTGAGGATGGTAAGGTGTTGCAACCTTATGCTTCACCCCATGCTTCCTTAACAGATTCTCAAACAGCTTGTTAATGAAGTGAGACCCTCCATCACTAATGACTACCCTTGGAACGCCGAACCTTGGGAAAATGATGCTCTTGAACATCTTAAGCACAACCTTAGCATCATTGGATGGGCAAGCAAGGGCTTCAACCCATTTCGAGACATAATCTACAGCCACCAGTATATAGCTGTTTCCGAATGATGGCGGATTGAAAGGACCCATGAAATCTATCCCCCATACGTCGAACACTTCAACCTCTAGTATAGGGTTCTGCGGCATCTCATTCCTTCTGCTTATATTGCCCATTCTCTGACAGGGGTCACACCTAGAGATGAAGTTCTGAGCATCCTTAAACATGCTAGGCCACCACAATCCTGCTTGGAGGATCTTCTGAACAGTCTTGAAGGTTGCAAAGTGACCTCCATAGGTAGATCCATGGCAATGTTCTAGAACTCCTTTTACTTCTTTCTCAGCAATGCATCTTCTGAACAAACCATCCGACCCCTTCTTGTAGAGATACGGATCATCCCAGTAGTAGTGGTGCACATCTCTGAAGAATTTCTTCCGTTTATATGAATCTAAGCTCTTAGGGACTTCTCCAATAACCTTGTAGTTAACCAAGTCTGCATACCAAGGCAGCCTTTCTTCCCCCAAACTTAAAGCGTTGGCTGTTCCACTTGAAATGGCTACGCGATCCTTGACTCGATCAGCCACTCTATCTACCACTCGATCAAGGACTCGAGTTGCTGGTCGCGTGGTTGGTCGAGTCAATTCAGTTCTAATGGCCATCAGTGACTCTTCAGGCATAGAGTCATCTATTGGCAACGCATCGAAGATTTTCATTCTAGACAAGTGATCAGCCACTCCATTTTCGATACCCTTCTTATCAACAATCTCCATATCAAATTCTTGAAGCAAGAGGATCCATCTAAGCAATCTTGGCTTAGTGTCTTTCTTTGCATAAATGTGCCTCAAGGCTGCATGATCCGTGTAGACGATGACCTTTGATCCTACTAGATAGCTTCTGAATTTCTCAAAGGCAAACACAACTGCTAGAAGCTCCTTCTCTGTAGTTGCATATCTCCCTTGTGCCTCATCTAATGTTCTACTCGCATAGTAGATGACATGCAGCTTCTTATCAATCTTTTGTCCCAAGACAGCTCCCACTGCATAATCAGATGCATCACACATAATTTCGAATGGATAGTCCCAGTTAGGAGCTTGAACTATCGGAGCTGAGATTAAAGCCGCCTTGATCCGTTGGAAGGCTTCTAAGCATTCGGAGTCGAAGTTGAACTCCATCTCCTTACAGAGCAACCTTGTGAGTGGTCTGGCTACCTTTGAGAAATCTTTGATAAATCGCCTGTAGAACCCAGCATGGCCAAGGAAACTTCTGATATCCTTTACAGTCCTTGGAGGTGGCAACTGCATCATCACATCGATCTTAGCCTTGTCTACCTCTATTCCATTCTCAGAGATCTTGTGCCCCAAAACAATACCCTCTCTGACCATAAAATGGCATTTCTCCCAGTTTAGAACCAGGTTGGTCTCTTCACACCTAGAGAGTACCTGCACAAGTTTAACAAACACGAGGAGAAAGAGGAGCCATACACAGAAAAATCATCCATGAAGACCTCCACCATCTCCTCTATCAAATCTGAAAAGATAGAGATCATACACCTCTGAAAGGTGCCAGGTGCATTACAAAGACCGAACGGCATTCTCCTATATGCAAATGTTCCATAAGGGCAGGTGAATGTGGTTTTTTCTTGATCATTAGGGTGTATAGGGATCTGGAAAAATCCGCTATACCCATCTAGAAAGCAATAATAGGGATGGTTTGCTAGCCTTTCCAACATCTGGTCAATGAATGGCAATGGGAAATGGTCTTTTCTAGATGCAGCATTTAGTTTCCTGTAATCTATGCACATTCTATGGCCAGTGATTGTTCTAGTGGGAATGAGTTCATCCTGATCATTTTTAACAACGGTCATTCCACCCTTTTTAGGAACACAATGCACAGGTGATATCCAAGTGCTATCAGATATGGGGTAAATCACACCAGCTTCTAACAACTTAAGAATTTCCTTTTTAACAACCTCTTTCAAGTTTGGATTCAACCTTCTTTGAGGTTCAATGCTAGAATATGATTCGTTTTCAAGGTGAATTCTATGAGTGCATAAGCTAGGTGAAATTCCTTTGATGTCATCTAGTGAATACCCTATGGCTCTTCTAAACTTTTTCAATTCGGTCAATAGCAAGTGAACTTCATCATCATTCAGTTTAGCGTTTACTATGACTGGATAAGTGGAATTAGGGCCTAAAAAAGCATACCTTAGCCCTGTTGGAAGTGCTTTGAGATCAACCTTTGGGGCTTTTAGTTCGGACCAATCGTCAGATGCGTGTAATGGTGGCTCGTGCTTTGACTCGATCAACGACTCGATCGAGTGATCGAGTGGGGTGGTCGAGCTGTCCTGTCGAGTCTGAGATGATCCATCTTCGATCGATCCAATGACTTCCGTGTTCAACCCATTAAGATTTTCAAACATTTCTGATCCTTCTATGGCCTTGTGTGAGTCTAAAAGCATCTCATAGCCCAGACTCTCCTTGTTTAGAAACCCATCATTACCACCTTTGGTCAATGTAGTCTGCAGATGGTCCTCTTCATTTAGTTCTTCCAGCAGCTCATCAGCAAGTTGATCCATCTCTTCAATCCAGAAAAGCTGACCTTCTATTGTGGGTTTCTTCATGGCATCCTTAATGTCAAACTTCATCTTGAAGTCTTTTCCCAGGTTGAGTTCAATCTTTCCTTTCTTGACATCGATGATTGCTCCAGCTGTAGCCAGGAAAGGTCTTCCCAATATCAGGGGGTCTCTAGGTTCCTCATCCATTTCTAATACCACAAAGTCTGTCGGGATATCCACATATCCGATCCGTATAGGTAGATCTTCTAGTACGCCATGTGGTATTCGAACTGACCTATCTGCCAATACCAAAGAGATGTTGCAATCCTTGTACTTACTGAACCCCAATCTCCTGGCTACTGAAAGCGGCATAAGGCTTATTGAAGCTCCAAGGTCACAAAGACAGTTCTTAAAGCTCAACGGCCCAAGGGAGCAGGGCAAGGTGAAACAACCGGGATCGCCTTGCTTCTGGATTGCTCTCTTCTGGACGATAGCACTACATTCCTCACTTAACACTACCATTCCCTGAAGCTCTTTAACTCTTTCTGTCAATGTGTCCTTCAAAAACTTTTGATATGGAGGTATCAGCATGAAGGCATCTAACAGAGGCATTTTGATCTCAATATCACTCATCTGCTTGTCAAAGAGTGCCTTGTACTTCTCCATTTTCTCTCGTCTAAATCGACTAGGGAATGGAAGCTTAGGTTTGTATGGAGGAGGAACGAAGGACGTCTCCTTTTTCTTCGAATCAAATGGTGTTACAGCATCCTGCGAGTCAACTCGATCATCCACTCGATCGTAGGATCGAGTAGGTGGTCTCTGTCGAGCTTGATCAACGACTCTGTCTTGCAGATCGAGTAGGTGGTCGAGTCGTTGGTCGAGCCTATCCTTATTGGCTTCATTTTGACATAAATCCTCCCCATCTTGTTCATCACTGTCCTCAGTGATTTTGGTAGGTCGGTGGGGGGTAGATAGTGCTCGGCCACTCCGCAGTGTGATGGCATTGATATGAAAATCTTTCGGGTTTTGCACTGATTTCCCTGGAAGTTGTCCTGGAGGGGCTGGAGAAGAAGTAGAGGCGGTGTTTCCTTCCAGGTGTTTGACTTTTGAGTTAAGTGTTTCGAACTTGCAGTTCAGATCATTGTAAGAGCAGTCAATCTTTGTGTGGACGTCGGCAAGTTTTTTAGAGATCTCGAGAGCATTGGATGCTTGACCCTGGAGTAGTTGTTGGAGCATAGTCTTCATGTCTGCGTCCGGGTTAGGCTGTATTGGTGGGCGTTGATTTTGAAAACCCGGAGGACCCATTGCACCTTGCTGTTTGTACCCGCCTTGAAATTGTGGTTTAGGGACAAAACCTTGGGGCTGAATGTAAGGAACGAAAGGCCGGGGTGGAAGTTGTTGGGGCTGAGGAGGGTAGACTTGGTCCTGAGGGTTTTCCACATTTGTACTCCGATAGGACAAGTTCGGATTTGGCCGATAGTTGTTGTAACCTCTGTTGTATCCACCTTGGTTCTGGATGTAGCTAACCTCTTCTTGGTGATCAATCCCCCCATCTTGAAGTGGGGGCTGTTCATCTTCAGAAACAAAATGAACATGCCGCTGCTGGGCTTGGAGGAGCTTATCTAACTTCTCATTCATGGCTTTCATTTCTTTCCGATGCCTCTCTTCAGAATCATGAGTCGCCCTGATTCCGCGATCATAATCGTCATTGTAATTTCCATCGGATTGAGCAAGGTTTTCGACTAACTCCCAGCCTTCATCGACATCCTTATTCAAGAAGTTGCCATTGCTGGCAGTATCAAGAAGCATTCGGATTTTGGGAAGCGCTCCTCTGTAAAGGGTGCTAAGAATGGATTCGTTGCTGAAACCATGATGAGGACATTGAGATTGATAGCTTTTGAATCGTTCCCAGGCTTCACAGAAGGACTCGCCATTTCGCTGAGCAAATCCGGAGATCTCGTTTCGAAGTTTAGCAGTGCGGGAGTTGGAGAAAAACTTGGCAAGGAAAACTCGTTTGCATTCTTCCCAAGAGGTGATGGAGCCATGAGGAAGAGTCTTTTCCCATAGATGGGCTTTTTCACCGAGGGAGAAAGGAAAGAGGCGCAGCTTCAATGCGTCTTCACTTACGCCATTGATTTTGCAGAGGCTACAGAGCCTGTCAAACTCGTCCAGATGATCAAGGGGATCCTCCATGGGGAGACCATGGAATTTGTTGTTCTGGACCATAGAGATCAAGCTGCTCTTAATCTCAAAATTGTTGTTTTGGACAGCGGGAGGTAGAATGCCATGCCGCTGTGTGTGTGTGTTAGGGGCATCGCCTGCACCAATGTATCGGAGCCGCCTTGGGGGAACCTGAGGTGGTTCGTCCTGGTTGATAGGTTGATTCGCCATAGGGATTGGCTCGTGCGGATTGGCGTGGTGGTGGTCTCGTTGTGCTCTCAACTGTTGGGGTAGACGATTGATGTTGTCGAGATAACGAATGAGATCTTGGTTGCCGTGCGATCTGGTGTGCATGCAGGTAAAGGAAACACGGCTCGATCGGCGACTCGATCAAGCACTCGATCGGTGGGTCGAGCTGTTGGTCGAGCTGTTGGTCGAGTGGTATGGGCGTGTTGTACCGAAATCACCAAACAGAGAAAGAACAACCAAGTCAGTAAAACTAGTTGGTGATAAGAAGAACTTGATCTTAAGAGATCGGAAATCTTAAACGTAACAAACGAACTCCCAAATGGCAACGGCGCCAAATTGATAATATGTTTTTGCTATCAATTGCCTAATGCATTATCATGCCATTGCAATACAATAGGTGTCAATCCAATTGGGTGTGATGCTAACAGATAAGATTTGATCAAATCAGTTAAGTCAAGCCAAGCAATATGTTTGTTTGATCACAAAAGTATCAGTTCTCAAGTTCGTGGAATTGTGTTTCCCATACCACAGAAGTGATATCGAGTACGAGATCCGGCCAGTAATCTGAACCGTTTCAGACCGTAGTCTTTAATCTCTAGGATCTCTCCATTACTCATTAAGGGTTTCCATCCGATAAACCGGAAAACAATATCGGTTTGGACTTAAATCAACAGAAAGCATAAATTAGAATCTAACAAAGCAATGGTTGTAACTAACATAAGCTAACAAGCAACAGAATGAAAGACTAACAAAAGCAGAGCATTAATGATATGAGAACTAGTAAACAAGGAAACAGAATGATACTAGGAAGTAAAAGATCCTAAGGATGGGGGTAATGGGTCAGCAACTCTTCTTCAATCAACCTAGGTGTTTAACAAACTCAAAGATGAACTAACCCCTAGACAATAGACTCAGAAGTTGATTAATTCATTCTCATGATAGAAACCATCAAGCTAAGCTAATTTCAGACCTAATTCTCATTAGCGAAATCTAACCTAACAGGCAGTAAGACTCAGTCTATTAAAGCTAATTAACACTCTAGACATCTAATCTCTTAGGCTAGAAATGTAAATCTATGGAATTAGTTGGTTCAGACATTTCATGACACACTTTTTGAGTGTGGAAATGTCTGGATTCTAATTCCAAATGATCAGAAAGGAACTAGCATTAAGGACACTAATCCATAAGGGATTCATGGAATCATAAGCTTAAACGACCTAGGAGACCAAAGATTTGCCACTAACCTATCCCATCCTCAAGAACCCTATAAGACTACTCAGAAATCATGAAGAACATCAAGAACACAAACCCAGAAAATTATAAAACTTGTAATAAGAATAGACAAGGGTATGGAGACTAACAATTACCAAAGAAACAATATCAAAACCTTAACAACTACTAAGATAATTACTTAGAATATATGAAGAACATGAAGAACACAAACCCAGAATTTATTAAAACTTGTAATAGAGATAGACAAAGTTATGGAGATTAATAACTAGCAAAAGAAGTATAACAAAAACTTAATAACTTAGAAGAAATCTCAATTACAAAATAAGATGTTCTTGGTGAAAATATAGAGAAAACCTAGGCAAGAAAACGTATCCCTCAACAAATGGCTTAAAGGGAGTATTTATAGAGAAGTTTGCAAAACCCTAAAATAGAAGAGGACAAGATAGATGTCGGCAGTTTGACTCGATTGGTTTGATCGAGTCGTGTGGTCGAGTCGGTTAAGTGGCCCATGCCTTGGCTCGTTCTGGAAGTGCACTCGATCAGCTTGGTCGAGTGGGTGATCGAGCACTTGACTTGGCTCGTTCTGGAAGTGCACTCGATCAGCTTGGTCGAGTGGGTGATCGAGCTCCCTTCGTGTGTCTTGAGTTTGCACTCGATCCAGTCGATCGAGTCAGTGATCGAGTGGCTTCCTTATTCTGCATCTTGCATCCTTTGACTCAATCAAGCAGGTCGAGTGGTCGGTCGAGTCACTTTCTTCCTTTGCATCCTGTGCTTTTTGACCGATCCTTGTCCATGTAACAAATCTCCATTCGTCCCTTAATCCATAAGTGACTCCATATCACCTGTTTCAACACCTTATGCATGATATGTATGCAATGCCGATGCAAGAATGCCTAAGTATGCAAAACAGAAGTAAGTGACTCTAAATGGTGCAAATGAAAGAGGAAACTATGCGAAATGAGTTATCAATGTATGCTTAAAACAGGTAAATTACAGAGATATCACATGGTCGGTGTGTACAATCACCTTGGAACCGACAAGGTATGATCTGAACTTCTCAAAAGCAAATACCACTACAAGCAGCTCCTTCTCGGTTGTAGCATATTTGCACTGAGCCTCACCCAAAACTGCACCTACAGCATAGTCACTCGCATCTATCATCATTTCAAATGGCAGGTCTCAATCCGGTGGTTGAACGATGGGTGTGCTTATCAAGGCTCTTTTTATGGTGTGAAAAGCCTCTAGACAAGCTCTATTGAAGTCATACTTAGTCTCCTTGCACAATAGCTGAGTTATCGGACTTGCTATTTTGGAGAAGTCCTTGATGAACCTCCTGTAGAAACCAGCATGACCCAGAAAACTCCTTATGCCCCTGACTGAATCTGGTGGCTGAAGACTCATCATGACCTCCACCTTTGCTTTGTCAACATCAATACCATTCTCAGATATCCGATGGCCCAATACAATGCCATCTCGAACCATGAAATGACATTTTTCCCAGTTAAGCACGAGATGCTTCTCCTCACATCGCTGTAACACCCTGCACAAATTCGACAAACACACATGAATTGGACTAATCCAATTACTATATGAGATTGCATAAATTACACTAGCTTCTAGAAGTTTCATTATCTTCTTCTTTACAACATCTTTTAGATTTGAGTTTAACCTCTTTTGATGTTCTATAAAATTCCTTGATTCACCTTCTAAATGTATTTTATGCATGCAAAGATCAGGTAAAATTTCAGGAATATCATCTAGTGAATATCCTAGAGCCTTTCTATACTTCCTACGTTCACACAAAAGCAAGGCGGTTTATACATTATTCAAATCAGCATTTATGATCATAGGGTAAATAGAATTAGGACCTAGAAATGCGTACCTTAGCCCAGCTGGTAGGGTTTTAAGTTCGAGCTTAGGAGCTCTTAATTCGCTTTAAGGACCGTCAAGAGAGTTTTCGGGAACAGGTTCTTTTTCTAGAGCAGGTGCTCCGTCAGTATTCTCTGTTTCGAGGTTCAAGTTGATTTTTCCATCGTTTGGCTCGAATCCAGCATCCTTCCAAACCCAACTGTGTCCTCACTCAAGTACCCATGCTCACCCTCTTCTTTTGTCAAAGCTACATCCAACGGATCATCAGCCAAAATCTCCTCAATCTCTGATATATCATGGTTTTTACGGTTTTTAACCATGATATAAGTCCTGTTTTTAGAGTCTTTTTGGTGTTTTTGTGTCTCTATCGAGTCATTGTAGGTTCAGGTACGTTTTGGACTCATTGGATGCATATTGGGATGATTGGAAGCATTTGGCATTCTGTAGCTGAGAAGAGCAAGTTGGAGATCACAATGGATGCTGGTGTCGATCGACACTGCCTCCTAGTGTCGCTCGACACCGGTCGCCACTACTTATTGCACACGAGTTTTTAAAGACTTTTGAAGAATTGCAGAATGACCTAGAAGTTTTCCCTAATTGCAAGACAAGTCCCTGGCGTATTTTAGAGTATAAATAGTTGTTTTTAGAGTTTTAGAACATATCTTATCTTTACTTTTGGCAATTGGATTTTGAGAGCTTGTTGGGAGAGACAGATCAGAACTCATTGTAGAGAGAAGATTTCGAACTCCCTTTATTTCTATTCTTATGCAATTTATTCAGATTATGATTTGTGTTACATTGATTATGTCTGAGTAATTCACCTGTTAGATTTAGGGTTTTTCTAGGGATAGGATGAATTGTTGAATTGGATTGTTCTGTTAGGGTCATCACATGGTTCTTCATCTAGGTTGAGATTAATGCTAGTTCTAGACTGATCACCTGGAATTTAGATCATAGGACAATTGATAGACATGAAAGTGTTATTGATTTCCTGAATTAAACCTTGATGAGCAAAACACCTATCTGCAAAGACATTTGATTTAGGGATTTTGTGAACATATCGAACTTGGATTTAATGCATGTTTTAATTGTTGAATTTGCAAAGAAATTTGGGATTCACTGTTATAGGCATAGATAATCTCTGCAACGAAAGTTGATTGGTTTGAATTTTGTGTTTGATTTCAAGAACGGTTCTTAACCAACCCTGTAATGCATGTCTGTTTAATAATTCTGAATTCCTTAAGAATTTTCCTAAGTCTAGCTTTTCCATATCTGAAAACAAACACATTTACTTTTGCCTGCCTGTTTTACATTTCTTTAATTACTAAATAACTAAAACCCAAACTTCTAATCTATTGTGTGAACATCAGTCTCTGTGGATTCGACCCCTAAGTACTGCACTGATCTCTTAATTTGAGAGAGTAGCTCTAAGGATAATTTGAGCATATCAAATTTCTGGCGCCGTTGCCGGGGACTCTTGTTTCACCATTAGATTTCTGTTAGGTTTTAGTCTAAATTATTTTGTTATTTATTTACTTACGTTTCTTTCGTTTTTCTTTTCTCTTTGTGTTTCAGGTTTATGCCTAATCGCAAAACCAGGAGCAACAAAGATCTTCAGCTTGCAAATCCTTCGAACCAAGACATAACAAGAATTGAGCGCACTAACCGCAAAGCAAAAAAACTTGCTGCAATGGATAACTTGGTTGTTTTGGTCAGGGATGAAGTTGGGGTACTACGTGATCAAGAGGGCCACGTGCGCGATGAGTAGGGCCAGAAACTTGATGCTGAGGATAATGTGATACCCGAACCCGCCGTTGGTGTCGATCGACACCCTGTTGGTGTCGCTCGACACCCACCTGCTATTGAGGCTCCAGATTTGCAGGCAGCTGCTGCTGCTGCCGCTGTTGCTCGTGGCAGAACACTAGGGGAATACAACAGGCCAGATCAGTTCTATGCGAATCGATCTGCGATCATTCCCCCACCCTTTCAGAGGAATGACTTCGAGCTGAAACCCGCATACTTCACTCTTGTGGGACAGCATCCATTCTATAGTCTTCCTCACGAGCAACCCATGGATCATATTGAGAGATTTGAGGATCTCGTTACAAGCATCAAGGCTAATGGGGTCTCTACCGATTTCCTCTTCTGCAAACTCTTCCCTTACTCTCTTGGTGGGGCAGCAGCTTACTAGCTCAAGCAATTGAAGCCAGGATCACTGACAACTTGGTGGGAGACCAAGAATGCATTGCAAAACAACTTCTATGATGATGCAAGGTTAGAGGATGCGAGAACAAAGATCTCAACTTTTTCTCAACAACCTGCTGAAGCATTCAAGGCTGCTTGGGTGAGATTCAGAGTATATCAGCGAGATTATCAGATGACGCAGTCACGGTTTCAGTGAGGTTCAGCTACTGGAAATCTTCTTCAGAGGTGTGGATTGGAGGTATCAGATGGCTCTGGATGGTGCTAGTAATGGCAAGTTCAACACCAGATATCCAGAGGATGCAGTGACTTTGATTAAGAACTTAGCTTCGAGTAACAGCACGAAGAACGCTGATTTTGAGAGAAAAAAGCTAGCTGGTAGCTCTGAAGGTGGTCAGATTGCTGAGGTCAAGGCCAAGTTAGATTTAGTTCACAACCTCCTTGTCGGTAAGAAGTCTGTTCATTTTGCTGCAGAAGTTGAGACCTTTGAGCCAGAAGGACGATCAGAAGAAGAAGTGCAGTTTGTCAATCAGGCTGGGTTTCAAGGTTAGCGGTATGGTAACTACCAAGAGAACAGAGGATACAGTGGAAACAGTCAGCGGTCGAACTTTGCAGGTAATCAGAACTCTTCAGCCTATCCTCCAAGGCCAGACTATCAGAAGCCTTATCCGACCAGCAGTTTCAGCAGAAGCTATGGAAACTCTTCATACCAGAAACCTTCTCCGCAGACTCAGGATAGCGATGTTAAAGCTATGCTAGAACAGATTTTGGAAGGTCAACAGAAGATTACAGTAGACTTCAATGGGAAGATTGATGCTCTGTACACAGACCTGAATGGGAAGTTTGAAGCTTTGAGCACACATTTCAAGAAGCTGGATACTCAGGTCGCTCAGACCGCTGGGTCTGTTAAGCGACAAGAAGGATTCCTTCCAGGAAGGACTGATGCAAATCCTAAGCATCCCTGTAATGCCATCTCATTGAGAAGTGGCAAGACCCTTCAACCTGCGTTGAAGCATCTCACCACAGACGAACTCCAGGAGTTAGAGGATGTGGAAGATGAAGTGTCAGGTGATCAACAACCAGTGTCGATCGACACCACCACTATGTGTCGATCAACACCAGTCGTAACTTCGGATAAATCGATGTATGACGGAGAGAAATCGACCAAGGTCGACATCGAGGACTCGACAACGTCCGTGTCGACCGACACCTTCCAGAGGATAACAAGAATTCTACGTCTAACGGACCAAAATTGACCATGATCGACACTACAGTGTCGACACCGACAACCAGTGTCGATCGACACCCTTCTAGTGTCGCTCGACACCATGAGTGATCACAACCAGGTTACAGCACGGGTATACAAGCCTAAGGTTCCCTATCCTAGGAACCCTAGGAAGTCTAAACAGGAGTTGGAAGATACCAGATGCAAGCCCATGATGGATAAGCTCATTGTTGAGATCCCTTTGATTGATGCGGTAAAGACTTCTCCTGTAATCAGACGGTATGTGAAGCGGATGGTGACCAAGGATATGAATGTTGAGCAAAGTGTGATGATGATCTCTGCTCATGTCAGCGCTGTTATCCAGAACAAGATTCCGGACAAACTCCCAGACCCTGGAAGCTTTGTTTTGGACTGCAACATCTTCTCTGACAGGTTTGCACGTTTTTTGTGTGATTTGGGTTCTAGTGTCAATTTGATGCCTCGATAAGTTACAGTCAACCTTGGGATGACTGATTTCCAATCAACCCGGATCATACTCATACTAGCTGATCGTTCTATTCGAATTCCAGATGGTGTGCTTGAGGATGTTCCGATAACGATAGGGGATTGTCTCATTCCCACTGACTTTGTGGTTCTGCAATAAGAGGAAGAACCTAAGGATCCTCTGATTTTAGGAAGACCTTTCTTGGCTACAGCTGGTGCCATCATTGATGTAAGGAAAGGACGGATCGGGCTGAATGTGGGTGACTTGGTGATAAACTTTGATATGGATAAGCTAGTCAAGAGACCTACCATTGATGGCCAGACCTTCTATGTGGATACATTATCCAATCTTGCTCAGGAGATTTTCCACGAGATGCACCCTGACGACCCTTTGGAAAGGGCTTTGCTCACTCCTACAGAGAAAATAGAACACCTAGATGACATCGCTGCTGGGTATGTCAAGCTAATGGACGTAAGCTATCAGATGACGCAGTCAACAGGTACAGAGGAGTATATTGCAACTTCTGAAAAGGTTGCCCTTGTCAGTGATTGGAGTGCAGAAAAAAGCTCCCAAGGTTGATCTCAAACAACTCCCTGCAGGGCTAACGTACGCATTTCTTCGTGAAAACTCTTCTTATCCTGTCATTGTGAATGCTTCTTTAAACAACGTAGGGCTCACTTTACTGCTAAGTAAGCTGCGCAAGTTTCGCAAAGTTCTTGGCTATTCTCTTGATGACATTGCAGGTATCTCTCTAGATTTGTGCATGCACAGGATCTACCTTGAGGATGAGACAAAGTCGTCAGTTGAGCATCAGAGGAGGCTGAATCCGAATCTGAAGGAGGTTGTTAAGAAGGAGATCATGAAATTGCTGGAAGCTGGTATCATCTATCCTATCTCAGACAGCAATTGGGTCAGTCCGGTGCATGTGGTTCCTAAGAAAGGAGGGGTTACAGTGGTTAAGACTGACAAAGATGAGCTGATCCCTACAAGAACAGTGACAAGACACAGAATGTGCATTGACTATAGGAAATTGAATGCTACAACCAGGAAAGACCATTTTCCCCTGCCCTTCATTGACTAGATGCTGGAAAGGCTAGCCAGTCACTCGTACTTCTGCTTCCTTGATGGGTATTCAGGGTTCTTTCAGATTCTGATCCATCCAGGCGACCAGGAGAAGACTACTTTTACTTGTCCCTATGGTACTTTTGCATATCGCAGGATGCCATTTGGACTTTGTAATGCTCCTGCGACCTTTCAGCGGTGTATGATGTCGATCTTTACTGACATGATCGAGGACTACATGGAGGTCTTTATGGATGACTTTTCTGTTTATGGGTCTTCCTTTAAAGACTGCCTGGATAACTTATGCAAGGTGCTCGCTCGGTGCGCAGAGAAGCATTTGGTTTTGAACTGGGAGAAGTATCACTTTATGGTCCGTGACGGTATTGTGCTTGGGCATCGGGTTTCAGAAGCTGGGATAGAGGTTGATCGCGCTAAGATTGAGGTTATGACGAGTCTACCACCTCCAAATTCTGTGAAATCAGTGAGGAGTTTTCTGGGACATGCAGGCTTCTACAGAAGATACATCAAGGATTTCAGCAAGATCGCCATGCCACTAACTGCTTTGCTCTGCAAAGATGTTCAGTTTGAGTTCGATGCTGATTGTCTCTCAGCATTCGAACAGATCAAGCAAGCATTAGTGAGTGCTCCTATTGTCCAACCTCCAGATTGGAGTCTACCTTTTGAGGTAATGTGTGATGCTAGTGACTTCGCAGTTGGGGCTGTTCTGGGACAGAAAAAGGACAAGAAACTTCATGCCATCTACTACGCAAGTAGAATGCTTGATGACGCACAGAGGAATTATGCAACAACAGAGAAGGAGCTGTTGGCTGTCGTGTTTGCTTTTGAGAAATTTCGCACCTACTTGGTAGGATCTATGGTGATTGTCCATACAGATCACTCAGCTCTCAAATACTTGATGCAGAAAAAGATGCTAAGCCGAGATTGTTGAGATGGATTCTTCTGCTTCAGGAATTCGACATCGAGGTCAGGGACAAGAAAGGGGTCGAGAATGGTGTTGCTGATCATCTCTCACGGATTCGAATTGACGATGGTGTTCCTATTCGTGATTCTCTACCTGAGGAGACTATCAATTTGGTGGAAACCGGATTTCAGCAAGATCTACAAGCCTTCTTACGACATAATCTACAGAATAATTCTGGATTGGTTTTAGTGTCGACCGACACCACCAGGGTGTCGCTCGACACCTCATACATCAAGGCGGATGGTTGTCGATCGACACCCCTCGTATGGTGTTCCAGAATTGGAATGTGAAGACTATATAGCTTCTGTAGCTGTTTTACCTCGTCCATGGTATGCTGATATTGCCAACTACTTTGCTGCAGAGGACGAGCCGGACAACTTCACAGGGTATGCTAAGAAGAAATTCTTGCGAGAACTCAGGCGATTCTACTGGGATGAGCCGTACTTGTATAAGCACTGTTCAGATGGAGTTTACAGAAGATGCATTGCGGAATCTGAGGTTTCAGATGTGTTGTTCCACTGTCACGGGTATGACTATGCAGGACACTTTGCTACCTTCAAGACGGTGTCCAAAGTTCTTCAAGCAGGGTTTTGGTGGCCTACTATGTTCAGGGATGCTCATGCATTCATCTCCACATGTGATGTCTGTCAACGCAGAGGAAAAATCAGCAAACGACACGAGATGCCACAAAACTTCATCCTCGAGGTTGAAGTCTTTGATTGCTGGGGCATTGATTTCATGGGTCATTTTCCCTCATCTTTTGGGAACAAGTACTTTTGGTCGCTGTAGATTACGTTTCAAAGTGGGTGGAGGCAATTGCTAGTCCTAAGAATGATTCTGCGGTGGTTCTTAAGCTGTTTAAGACCATCATCTTTCCTCGCTTTGGAGTTCCTCGAATTGTGATTAGTGATGGTGGTTTACACTTCATCAACAGGGTATTTGAAAAGTTGTTGAAGAAGCACGGGGTACATCATCGCGTTGCCACTCCTTATCACCCTCAGACAAGTGGACAAGTGGAAGTGTCCAATAGGCAGATCAAAGAGATCCTAGAGAAAACAGTGAACAAGACAAGGAAGGATTGGTCCGCCAAATTGGATGATGCGCTTTGGGCATACAGGACAGCTTTCAAGACTCCATTGGGCACCACACCGTTTCATCTGCTTATGGGAAAGCCTGTCACCTTCCAGTGGAATTAGAGCACAAGGCAGCTTGGGCGGTTAAGATGATGAATTTTGACATCAGGTCTGCTGCGGACAGGAGAATGGTTCAGCTGAACGAGTTGGATGAGATAAGATTCCATGCTTATGAGAACTCTAAGCTATACAAGGAGAGAACAAAGGCTTATCATGATAAGCAAATCATCTCCAGGAAATTCGAACCGAATGATCAGGTACTTCTGTATAACTCTCGTTTAACTTTATTTCCTGGAAAATTGCGTTCTTGTTGGTCAGGTCCTTCCACCATCAAGGAGGTTCGACCTTATGGTGCTGTTGTCCTCATGAACTCTGACGGCAAAGAGTTTACTGTGAATGGACAAAGGGTGAAACATTACTGGGCGAATGCCGCTATCCCTGACGGACACATTATCCGTTTGGACGATGCACCCTCTGCTTATATCAACTGCCAAGTCAAGCTAATGACTTAAAACAAGTGTTGAATGGGAGGCAACCCACTATGGTAACTCTGTATCATATTTTTTTTGCTTTTCGTTTATTTTATATGGTTTTTGTTTACTTCAATTGAGTCATGTCGAACCATGGTATTGGTGTCGATCGACACTCTATCTTAGTGTCGATCGACACCGACGGATTAACTCATTGACGAATCGTGGTGTTGGTGTCGATCGACACCAGTCAATGGTGTCGCTCGACACCATAAGTTTATATGTACAGTGTCGAGCGTCATAAACCCGAAACTCGATTTCATATTCTTAGAAATTCTCTAACTCTTGCGATTTTTGGGCGATTTGGATGATTCCAGGTACCATTTCGATCGGAATTTCACAGGCAATCTGATTTCATTCTCCATTTTCTCGATCTGTGACCATAGAAACGCGTAGGAAGCAAAATAGAAGCGACAGTGAAGCCTCTTCCTCTCGCCCACCATGAGCCACCACCACCGCCGTCGGTTCACCTTCGCCACCGCAGCCTCCTCCTCCACAGGTAGCACCTCAATCTCGTCCTCCATGGCCTAGGTTAGAGGGTAGGCGAATCAATTTGCAGAGAGTTTGGGAGAAATCCCCAAAAGAGGAGGTTGAGAGTGATGCATGTGTTTACAGAGAGATTTCAGAGGATTGGGATGATTACGATTCTCTGTTTTACAATGCTTGGTTGGGTGTTGAGATTCGAGCAGCTAGGGTTGCAGATATGGTTGCTTTGAGGGGAATGGGTATTCGAGAGAATGTTTTGAGATTGCTGAGGAAGATTGGTTTGGGCACGATAGCGACCAAACACTACGACCTGTTCCCTGATTTGGTGTGCCAATTCTTAGCTACTGTTCATGCTACTACACGAACGAGGTTGTGAAGAACGCTCAGGAAGGTACACTTACTTTTCTTATCCGTGGGGTGCGTTACAGGTTGTCTCTACGCGATCTCTGTGGTATTTATGGTTTCAGTAGGGACCCAACAGGGGTGGCTCTTCCCACCATCTTCTACGATGCACAGGCCTTCTGGGCCTACTTTGGGAATAGGCGCTATGACTCGAAGACGTCCACCCAGTCTGACGTCCGCCATCCTGTCCTGAGGTATGTTATTCGTCTCCTTGGGAACACATTTTTGTGTAAGATGGTGCCTGGAAAGATGAGATTGTCTGAGTTGGTTCTTCTGTATTATGCTGTTGGTGATTTGTGTGTTGATGGTTTTTGAGTGGCCTGATATTAACCTCGGTGCTGTGTTTGCCCATCACTTAGTCTCGTTGAAGACTAAGCCTTTTTCGGGTCGTGGGACCAAGGTCGAGAGTGTTGGTAGTCTTTTGACACCTATTTTTAGGCACTGTGGGATTGCTACAGAGAGTTGCAGCATTGTTACCAGGCACTCGCTCATGGACGAAGAGTACCTGAAGAGTGCTCGTTGGATTAAGCCTGAGTGGCTTTGGTGCTTCACTGATTCTCGAGGCCCCCATTTGATTCAGCTGCCACAGAGAGATACCACAGCCATTACGGATGATCCTCTGTGCCTTGACTTCCAGCCTGACTCCTGCCTCCTGACTGCAGCTCCACCATCTCGAATTCGTCGAGGCAGCTTTTCCCGGTCAGTTCCTTCTATTGTAGAGGATGCTCCTGTTCCTGACCTTGCTGGAGGTCCACCTGTTGCGCTTCCGCCTACACCAGCGATTCCCATGGAGACCGCGGATTTTCAGCGCTATGTAGCTGACAGCTTTCAGAGTATCTGGCAGGCGATCTCCAGGTTGTCTCGCTGTGGCTGTGTGCGTCCCTCGCCCAGGTCTGCCCATTCTCGCCGTGCACCCACCCCTTCTGATGATGAGGCTACAGATGAGGATTAGTCCTTCGTTTCGTCATGGTTCTTTTTCTTTCTCTTATTTTTCCTTTTCTCTTGAGTCATTTTTCATTATTTGAGTCAGTTTGTCAGCTACTATTTGGATTATGTATGGATTTATGTTGTTCTATGTCATTGCTTTTGATCTGTGTGTGTTTGTTTTCAGTGCTTTTTGGATTTAGATCGACAAATTCAATGTTTCTTGCTAGAAATCGCTTCTGCAAACAGGCATGGTGTCGATCGACACTCTCTCTTAGTGTCGCTCGACACCGACTTCCATCCACAATACCAGACGATATGCACTTTGTGTCGATCGACACCAACGATGGGTGTCGTTCGACACCAGGCACAGGTTACTCCATGACTCTCATCGCTCCATATTGATTCCATTTGGTTTCTTTTTCTTTTACCAACTCCTTGGTTTGGTATCACTGGGGACAGTGATTCTCAAGTCTTGGGGAGGTAGTCGCTGACATTGTGTTTGATTTTGTTATACTTATTTGTTGTTATTGAGTCAAATTTTGTTTGTTTTATTGAGTCAAAATTGGTCAGGAAATTACGATCTTCCTTCTTATTTTATGTGCGTGAGTGATTAATGATGCAAATTCAGTTCAGATGCGACTAATGAAAAATCCAAAAGCTGATCAATAAACCAGAGAAACCCATATTTTGCATCAGTTTCCACACAAGCTGGAGCTAATTTCTGAGCTCTTCCTTTTACCTCATCAATGCAGTTGGTGTTCTTAGGGCTTGACTCCTCGTTCTTACCTGCCAAACAAAAAGGCCTAATTGAAAAGTGATGGTACTCCTCTCCCTTGTTTAATAAAAAGTGTGTTTATTCGCAGAAAAGATGATATGATTTTCTTTAAAGTAAAAGGATAGGAAAATTTCCAACGACCCCATTATTTTACTTCAAAAAGAATGATCACACAAAAGTTAGAAGCGAGGTTAGGAAAATTTCCTATGATATCATTATTCGCCTACGCTTTTGAGATAAAAAAAAAGAGAAACAACACAAAAGATGTTAAGAAAGAAATAAGTCTGGGGGAAAGAAAGAGTACCAAAAAGAAGTGGAAAATAGGCTGGTTTGTCACTGTATTGAATGGGAATGAGTCTAGAAGGTCCTTGGCACTGATTTCATTGGTGAGACCCAACGATGAAGGCTAATGGAAGTTGTTGTGAAATTGTGGGGTGAATCTGGGGTACAGAAAAGCTTACGGAGAAGTACATCGAGGTTGGATTTGAATTGGTCTGCTAAGCATAAGGATTTGGTTTGAATGCTCAACGCATTGGTTTAAGAGAAAGGGAGTTTCCGCAATTTGCAAACTTCTTTCCTAGGTTAAGTTTTTGTTTTGCTTGAGGGTAAGCAAAGGCTAACTCTGGGGGAGTTGATATATCATGGTTTTTACGGTTTTTAACCATGATATAAGTCCTGTTTTTAGAGTTTTTTTGGTGTTTTTTGTGTCTCTATCGAGTCATTGTAGGTTCAGGTACGTTTTGGACTCATTCGATGCATGTTGGGATGATTGGAAGCATTTGGCATTCTGTAGCTGAGAAGAGTAAGTTGGAGATCACAATGGATGCTGGTGTCGATCGACACTGCCTCCTAGTGTCGTTCGACACCGGTCGCCACTACTTATTGCACACGAGTTTTTAAAAACTTTTGAAGAATTGCAGAATAACCCAGAAGTTTTCCCTAATTGCAAGACAAGTCCTTGACGTATTTTAGAGTATAAATAGTTGTTTTTAGAGTTTTATAACAGATCTTATCTTTACTTTTGGCAATTGGATTTTGAGAGGTTGTTGGGAGAGACAGATCAGAACTCATTGTAGAGAGAAGATTTCGAACTCCCTTTATTTTTATTCTTATGCAATTTATTCAGATTATGATTTGTGTTACATTGATTATGTCTGAGTAATTCACCTGTTAGATTTAGGGTTTTTCTAGGGATAGGATGAATTATTGAATTGGATTGTTCTGTTAGGGTCATCACATGGTTCTTCATCTAGGTTGAGATTAATGCTAGTTCTAGACTGATCACCTGGAATTTAGATCATAGGACAATTGATAGACATGAAAGTGTTATTGATTTCCTGAATTAAACCTTGATGAGCAAAATACCTATCTGCAAAGACATTTGATTTAGGGATTTTGTGAATATATCGAACTTAGATTTAATGCACTTAGATTTGCAAAGAAATTTGGGATTCACTGTTATAGGCATAGATAATCTCTACAATGAAAGTTGATTGGTTTGAATTTTGTGTTTGAGTTCAAGAACGGTTCTTAACCAACCCTGCAATGCATGTCTGTTTAACAATTCTGAATTCCTGAAGAATTTTCCTAAGTCTAGCTTTTCCATATCTGAAAACAAACACATTTACTTTTGCCTGCCTGTTTTACATTTCTTTAATCACTATTTAGCTAAAACCCAAACTTCTAATCTATTGTGTGAACATCAGTCTCTGTGGATTCGACCCCTAAGTACTGCACTGATCTCTTAATTTGAGAGAGTAGCTCTAGGGATAATTTGAGCATATCAATCTCTCTCTCAGAGACTTCGAGATTATCTTCTATGGCAAAAGTTTGTCCATCAATGGTTGGCTTTTTGAGCATTCTATCCATTTAAAATTCCATGATAATGTCCCCCAGGTGGAGACCGATTGTACCATTCCTCACATCAATAATCGCACCAGCTGTGCGCAAGAAAGGACGTCCCAAAATCAAGAGATCCTTTGGTTCCTCATCAAGTTCCAACACCACAAAATTTGCTGGAATTAAAGTATTGCCAATTCTAACATGCAAATCCTCAAGAATCCCCACAGGTAACTTTACTGACCTGTCAGCAAACACCAATAAAATTCTTGTTGGCTTGAACTTTGTGTACCCAAGTTTCCTAGCAACCGAATATGGCATGAGGTTCCCACTTGAACCCAAATCGCATAGAGAACAAGCGAATCGCTTAGGACCAATCTGCACGGATATAACAAACTTCCCTGGGTCCTCTTGCTTCTTAGGCATCTTGTTTTGCAGCACAACACTACAGTTCTTAGATACCATCATAACACTCTATTATGAAGAAACCTTTCCTGTGACCAGACTCTTAACATACTTCTTCATAGTTGGCATCATCTGAATTGCATATGCTAAAGGGAGCTTAACAGTCAAATCCTTCAACATCTCCTTACACTTTGCCTCTTCCAAATCCTTTTGAGATTTCTTTGGAGGGACTGGGTAAGGAACTGGAGGTTTGTAGACACGAGACCAAATTTTATCAGCAAGCTCATTCGGTCGAAGTACCTTAGAAGTTGGTTCAGCAACTTCTTCATTCTTTTCCTCGTCTAAAGCAGGTGCTCTTTCTTCTGGAGCAGGCGCTCCATTTTTTAAAGGTGGTGCTCCGTTTGGGAGCGGGTGCTCTGCAGAATTTCTTGGATTACTTAGAGCGTTTGCCCTCACAACCTGTGGCAGAACCCTTCCACTCCTTAGCTCAACTGTATTCACAAATTCTCTGGGGTTTGCATTTGGTTTACCTGATAGTACTCCTTATGGCCTTTTGATTGCCTTAGCAGTTTGAGCAACCTGAGTATCAATCTTCTTCACATGATTGCAAACAGCTTCAAGTTTACCATTGAGATCAGAGTACATGGTGCTTACCTTTGTGTTGATTTTACTGGCAGATTTCTGTTGATTAGCCATCAGCTGCTCCATCATACCCTTTAGTTCATCCTGAGAAGTACTTCCAAAGCTCGTAGGAGCCTGAAAGTTGGTAAACTATGGTTTCTGTTGAACTCCCCCTTGAAACTGATTCTAACTCTGGTTAGGTTGGAATGTTTTGCTTTGAAAACCTTGAAGAAAACTCTTCTGAAAACCTTGATCCTGAGGTTTTTGGTTTTGGAGACCAGTTTGCTGTGGGTAGACCTGGTCCTACGGGTTCTCAACGTTTTTACTCCTATAGGAAAAGTTTGGGTGACTCCTATAGTTCTTGTTGAACCCACGGTTTCACACAAACCCTTCATCATTGACATAGCTGAGCTCTTGCTGACCACAATCTCATTCTTCACCCATTTCCTCAGAAAGTGGTTCACCATTGTTATCAACAAAATGAACCGTCCTTTGGTTCCCTTTGAGCAACAAGTTAAGGTTCGGTGTAAGGTCATTGATCTTTTGAGAATCCATACCACCATTTTTCTGTGTTCTATCATACTCTTGAGACTTGCTGCTAGAACTTGCAGCCAAGTTTTCAATAAGCTTGTAAGCACCTTCTCTGCTCTTAGTCATAAAATCACCATCACTCGCAGCATTCAAAACATTCCTGTAATCCCAATTTAACACCATCATAGAAGATACCCAGCAAGTTCTCATCGGTAAACCCATGGTGTGAACACTCTCTCCTGTATGCTTTGAATCATTCCCATGCCTCAAAAAAGAACTCTCCTGAATGTTGGTGAAACATGAAGATCTTGTTCTTTAAGCTTGCGGTCTTGGTTTTGGTGTAGAAGTGGTCCAAGAACGCTGCTCTAAATTGTGTCTAATTCGTGATGGATCTAGCGGATAGAGACTTGAGCCATCGAGAAGCTTTGTCCGCAAGTGAGAAAAGGAAAAGCTTACAGTTTAAGAAGTCCGGGTTCATCCCATTAGAACTTGTTGTGCAGTAGATCTGATCGAAGTTCTTTATATGGTCCATTGGAATCTCTGCGGGAAGCCATGGGAACAAGTGTTGCTTGACCAGCGATATCATCTGAGGGTTTATCTCATAGTCTTGCCTCTCAACAGTAGGTGGAACAATAGCAGCTCTGTTCCTGTAAAAGGCATGAGGATTGTCTATATCCCCAATAGCATGTTGCTGTTCACGCTCACGTTGCTGTTGTTGTTCGCGCGCATGTTGCTGCTACATCTAAGCCATCTGCTCTTGCAAACTTTGCAGCTCAGCCGCCATATCATCATTGCCCTGTTCGCCCATGTTGACGAGTTTAGGCCTGGTTTGTCTATGGACTCGTTCAAGTCTTGCAAGTTCCGTGTTACGAGGGGTATTTGACGATTGCTCCCTGTTGACCTTGAGTTCATGCACCTCAAACACACGCAAGAGAAGAAAAAGAACAAGTCAGTACTTAGTCTGAAAACGTATATTAAAACTAAAGGTATCGAGTTGGTCTCCGTCGCAACGGCGCCAATTAATAAAAAAGCGTTTTCCCTCTACTATAAATTTCAAACCTCAGAAACTCGGTGTAGAATAGTGAGGTTCGATCCAAGGGACCAGCAATACACTCTAATCTTTTGAGATACAAATTCAGCTAAGCGATCAAGTTGGTTTTAAGTGTCAGTTGTCACAAATAGCAAGCAAATTAAGTAAAATTGGTTTAAACAAATATTAATAAAAACGTTAGACTAAGGGAGAATATTTGAGGGATTGGATCATCTAAAACTAAGCAATTATTCAGGACAACAATTCAGAACCAATCTAGAACTCAACCATAGAAATAGGAGGATCCACTTTCGTGGCATCAACCACTTTATCAATCAATCTAACACCCTAAACTATCGTTTGAGTTTACAAAGAATGATAAGCATTATAGAGCATGGGGTCGATTTGTTCACAACTTGCCTTAGCATCAACTGTCGTTGGCTAAGGATTAATCGCCCATCTATGTTCTTTCAGGCAATTCACAACACTTTTGATGAGTAAATTCAACCTAAAATCAGAGACTATGTGATCAAGTTAGTCTAGGTATTTAGAGCAACAAATAGATGAAGATATCAATATATATATAGAATTCTATTTATGCTTAGTTCATGTATCCCTAATCCCTTCGAACCCCTTAACCTAACTAGAAGAACTACTCAGACATGACAGATCGAACAACAGCAAGAGAGATAAGAGAATTTATGGATAAAATAATGAAAGAGGTAAAGAGTTCAGAAATCTTCTCCAAAGGGTGGAAGACAATCTTCAAATCTTACAAAAACTCAAAACAATGTATTTTTAAATCTCTCTCGAGTTCTTTCTGTAAAAACTTAGAAAAATAGTTTGATAATAATCGATTAAAGAGGTCTGGGACTTCTAGGATTAATTAGGGAAAACCCTAGGTGGCAAAAATTAGGTTTAATGAAAGTTTCGAAAAATTGATCTTCTTCGGAGCAGGTTTCGGGAGCAGGAGCAGGTGCTCCTTTCTTCAAAACTTTCAAAAAAGCTCCACTTTCCTTCTATTTTCACCAAGTCTCTTCATGAGCTCCAATCCTCCATTCAAACCACCTTTAGACCTAAAATGACTCAAAATAAAATAAAAGACTCAACAAAAACCTACAAACCAAATGTTAGAATGCGGCAACAACGCATTATATCATTGGGACTTACTAAATTCAAGCCGTGTATATTATGTATGCGATTCATCAATGTTACAAACCTCACCCCATTCAGAACACTAGAAGACGCTAAGGTACAAATAGCTGGTGATACCATCCTTACAACTTTTCAAATTGAAGACATCTCCACCAACGGAGAAGACGAGATGATTCTTGGTTACAACTTCTAATCGTTTGTTGGAGGATGCATGATGCGAGCAAAAGTTTTACCCATTAATAAAATCGCAAGTGCACAGTTATACCACAGTAGTATTTAGGGATCGAATCCATAGAGACCAATCAAATACACTAAGAAGATATAGACTAGATTAAGCTAGAATAACAAATGAGTCACAAGGACTCAAATAGATTTGCAGGAGATAAAATAATTATATAAATAAAATAAAAAAAAACATTGAACCTAGGAAAATCATGAGAGAATATAATAAATATGTAAATTAATTATGGAAAGCAATAAGATTCGTTCTTGAACTTGAATTATTACTGTAAAATCATCCTTCTTTTGCACGTAATAATTATCTATGAAATATATTTCCTAAAGACTAAACTGTTAGGTTTGTTTCAGAGAATTCTAACATGCATTAAAATCCTAATTCAATCAGTTCACAAAGCCCAATAACATCAATTGTTGGTTGGCTAAGGAAGCTTTGCCCATCTAATGATAGATCCATCAATTCAAACACCACTTCTGATGGCATAATTCTACTAAAGCATGAAGAACAATTAAAGATAGAGAAACAAACAATATAACATAAATATTATAAAAACATCGTCTTTGATATCCCTAAAGTCAATGATAAATCTACTCACACATGACCAAAGTACATGTGATCATTGTAGTTGAGAAAGACATGAGTTTACTTAGGAATTTACAAAGGATTTTTAGAAAACCTTTAAACCAAACTAAAAAGAAAGAACAAAACATTGAATCAATCTTTAACTAGAAAATCATACAAAAAGCTCTCTGTTTGCGGCGAAAATACATAGAGTATATATAGGGTAGAGAATCTGTGCCCTAGGTTGACAACAATGGAAAATTTACCAAAACCAAGTCGATCGGTGCAAAGGCACAATCGATCGGTTTCAAACGCCTTTGGTACCAACCGGAGCAAAAGTGTAACGGTCATCGTCTTCATCAATTTGTTCTCTTGACGCATTTTTCTTCATTTCCTTTCTAAAAACCTCATCTTTACTCCAACAGGTCCAGAAACCTGTAAAGACTTAAAAACCTCAAAAACCAACAAGTTCTCGACAAAAAGTCTCAAAACTCGATATAAAAATGACTTTAAAAACCCACATAAATACGTGTTATCACATTCTTCCAGACTTGAACCTTTTCTTGTCCTCAAACAAAAACAATTAAAAATCCAAATCCAAAGAGAAAAGTTTGAAAAACGGGAACTCACTTTTCTTCGGGAATCTCTTATTCGCACTCTTCATCGCCTCGATCTTAAGAACTTACTTTATGTACTTGTCCATGAGAAGGTTAAAAATCCCTTATAAGAAAGCCTTCTCCATTTCAATCCTTCTTCCCCATTTTTGTTTTATTTTATTTCTAGAACAGAATCATAGGGAAGAAGGTACAACCATCACTGTAGAGCAATTGTCGCTGGACCAGTTCAATGGGTCATTGCATAACCGCAAGCGGTCTCGTGTATAACCAAATCCCAAGGCAAAAAGTTAAGTCCGGTTTAGTCCTGTAAGAGCTAGAGATAACATTAGATCAACCAATATCCAATGGTAGAGACTTTGGAACATGATAAGTCAGCTCATTGTCGTTCTAAACTTCCGTTCTGAGATGAAGGATTATCACGATTCATAAGAGTGTTAATCCAAATCAGGGAATACCACAGACAAATAAGTTAGTACATGGAGAATCCTCCCACAGACTTAAATTTCATCGTCCCGGTAAAAAAATAAATCAAAGAAAGAATTCTTAGAAAAATAACATAATCAAAATACATAAATCCTAAAATTGAAAAATAAAAAGTTAAAAGGAAAAAGAGAATACCGATTAGTTAGGCAGGGCACCGATATATTTCTATGAAGCTCTATACCGATCTATTTCTATGAAGCTCTATACGGATCGGTTCTCTGTATGACAGCTCAGTTGTCGGAGCTATACTGCTGTCCAAGATGTTTACTGGTGCGCTCACACGAATTTTGATACATCGACCGCTCGTAGGGTGTCATGTTCTCTTATGGGAGCTCCTTAGCAATGAACTCCTCCTCATCAAAATCTAAGACCAGTGCCTGAGGAGAGGTGGATCCTCTAGGTGGTACATGTGATGCTACACGAGCATGACGTGCAGCTCCTCTGCGTCTAGCAAGATGTGCGATAAGTGCAACAGAGGGAGGCATGAAATCTTCCTGAGTGCGTGATGAGATGTCTGTGAGGTCCTGCGCTGGTAGTTGTAGGGAGCGATAGACCCACAAAATCAGCTGCTAGGGCCGCTCCAAAGTCCACCTAATGTAGATCACCAAAACCTTCCTCTTTAAGGTCATCCAAATAGGTTCTGACCGGCTCTCTCAGCATCCATAGCCTAAAAACCTTCACTGTACCATTCTCGTGACGGTTGTAGAAGGTACAACTGACGAGCTTAGCCATATATCGCAAAATGGGGCTGCGAATTTGTGACTGCTTCCACGCACCTGATGCGGGCACGCCAGATCCAATGGTGCTCCAGAACTCATGTCGGTCAAACACCACTCCAGGCTATGTCTCAATCTTCTTCGAGAACCCGAAGATATCATCCAAACGATAGATGGAAAGGTTGTAAAGTTGTCCTCCAATAAAAAACCTAATCCACCCTTCATTTGCGCTCTCAGCAACGCATGGGTAATGGACCTACACTGTGGCGAAGAACTCACGAGCTGGTCCCTCGTGCAGGTCTCTCGTACAAGTCCCAGGATTTGGTGTATAGGAACAAAATCCTATCATGTTAAGCGCCATGTGTACTTCCTCCTTGATACCCATCTGCTAGAGTATCTCATCCTCCAGAATTCTCATAGGATGGAGTGTGCAGCTCTCCATCTCGGCCATGTACTTCTGATCCTCCTTGGTTAGGATCCTCTCATGTTGGGCCATAGAACGTGGTCTACCTGGTCATGAGCCTACTCCACATGTCCTAGGTGCCATAATCTGCAAAATCAAAGGAAAACATAACCAAAAGTCAGCTCCTTTGCATTGCCGAAACTTTACAGAAATTATTTGTTATAGAGATATTGTTTTGAAATGAAAGTGTAAGTTCTGATCATAAACAATCCAAAAAGCATATAAGGCTCAATACAAAACAATATTGCATCAAAATTATTCGCTAAACTCATACAGGAAATACCCATTCTGCACCGATCGGTTCTCGATCCAAAATTCGACAATTTTTACAATTCAGCAACATGCAACCATTGTTCACTCCTTAATAGACCTAGAGCAAGTATAATCGACTATATAACAACATCTCTAAGCTACCAATCACGACTTATCTACTGAGAAAAGGACACCTCCAATCTTCATAGGAACAACAAAAACACAGAGATCTTTTCTTCCTCTCAACGTCATCTTTTCTCCTTTTTGTCGTATTTTTGCGACCAATTCTTCAACCTCATCCATCGACTCATCGTTATACTTGAACAAGTTTATGATATACAGTTGTCTCCACACAAACTCGAAGTCTAACTCTCATGGAGTTCCCCTTATTGCCATGGTAAATTTTTCAAGTGTTCATGGAAGATATTGCGTGGACCCATTATTGGTGTGAAACCATTAGCGAAATCTTTCAAAACGATGTTTCACGGGCGTTGAGTAGCATGTATGTGAGCAGTTCTCCTCATCGTGGTATATGGATCGAATATCTCCACATTCTCTCTTGGATTGTCCGGTTGATAAAAACATTTTCATTCACAAGAGAAATGTTTTGAGGGTTGATCTCGACATCACGTCTTTGGGGAATTGGAGGCAAGGCCACATCTCTGTTGGCAAAGAACCGTTTGGGCATGTTGTACTCTCATAAAATTGGTACACGGACACTACCGATCGGCTATTGGGATGCGTTCATACCGATCGGTGGTGGGTTGACACCGATCAGTTTCACTTGTTCCTTCAATTTTCCATCAATCACATTCTGCTCATTCTTGACATATGCCATTCCACTGTTCTGGTTCATTCTGACTCTGCTCTTCTGCCCTTTCTTTCGATTTTCACGGGTTTGGTGTTGTCAAACTATAATTTCACCTGAAACACACAAAAACAAAAGAAAAAGACTATTTAGTAAAATAAAAATATTAGACGAAATCTATATCTAAAAGCCTAAGGCATTTGTTATTTGGTGATAGATAAGGCATTTTGCCTTTTTACTATAATAAATTTTATACCTCAGAAACCCGATGTAGAATAGTGAGGTTCGATCCAAAGGACCAGCAATACACTCTAATCTTTTGAGATACAAATTCAGCTAAGCGATCAAGTTGGTTTTGGTTTTTAGTTGTCACAAATAGCAAGCAAATTAAATAAAATCGGTTTAAACAAATATTAATAAAAACGTTAGGATAAGGGATAATATCTTAGGGATTAGATTATCTAGAACCAATCAATTATTCAGGACAACAATTCAGTGCCAATCTAGAACTCAACCATAGAAATAGAAGGATCCACTGTCGTGGTATCAACCACTTTATCAATCAATCTAACACCCTAAACTGTCGTTTGAGTTTACAAAGAATGATAAACATTATAAAGGATGGGATCGATTTTTTCACAACTTATCTTAGCATCAACTGTCATTGGCTAAGGACAAATCGCCAGACTTAGATCTTTGTTTGTCCTCAAACAAATTCAAGACCAAGTGAAAGAGAAAGGTTTGAAAACATGGGAACTCTCTCATCCTCAGTGAACCGTGTAAATAACCTTCAACCTACAGACCAGATAATCCAGAATATGAATAGCAAAGCTTTACCAAAACCTCTCAATACATTCTCATCTCAGTTTCATATTCCAAACATAAACTCTTCACATTCATTAAAGGTTGTGTGAGCTTAATACGTTCCTATAGTGAGTTAGGAACTTCCAGGAGCAAGATCAACTGGTTGGAGGCATCAAGCGATCAGATCTGAGCTTTTTAAGAACTGAAGAAGCTCACTCGAGTAGGTAGATCGAGTGGGTGATCGCGTTGGTGTGAAAGCGTCAGAATGGAGTGAAACTTAAGCAGCGGATAGATAAGATGGTGAGGAGTCTTGTGATGAATTTTGAGCGAAATCCGTCGAGCGAATGAGAGTGAACGAATGAGAAGATGAAAGGTTATTATGAAAATGATGAATCGATTTGAACTATCAAGAGATGCGAGAAGGCTCTTGATCTTCGGCTTGAATTCACCCAGGATATGACACACGAGGGTAAGATCCAAGTTTGTGGATATTACACACCACAAGATCAAACAAACTTAGAAAATGTTTAGATTAAAAATGTTTGATGATCTCATTTCAAGGGTTCAAGAAGCTTAAATAGTAAACAACAGAAAGGAAACTAGGGTTGCTGGAGAAAGGGCTCAAGCAAATAGGCCCAAAACATAGTTCTAAACTAGAAAAAGGTTGAAACGAAATAAGATAGATCCGGTCCACTTCTCCCTTGAATTACTTCAGCAATGTTGCCTAAGGGGTTGTAGAGAAAAGAGTGTGTACAACTTACCTCATTAAAAACCTTGTCTAGAAAACCCAAGTTGGGACAAAACTAGACCAAGGGAAAAAGAGTATAAGAGCACACACCTCCCTTAGGCAACCCTTGGCTAGCTTGAATCACAACCAATGTAGTTGTATTAGCTATAGAGCTAAGGTTGCTTTCAGCCTGATTGAGCATTGTGCCAACGGCTTCTTTTAGTGTCTTAGCTTTGGCTCTTGTAATGGGTCTGCATGGTATCTCCATAGCTTGCTCAAGCTCTTCTGGTCCTAGTTGTCCAGGTTCTGCCAGTTCTCCTTGCTCCGGTTCAAGCTGCTGGTTCATTCTTACATCATTCCCTCCATCTTGAATTGGATTTGACCTCAAATCCACATCATCTGCAACATAACGAGCTAAGTCATCAACATTGAAGCTATTACTAACAGAATACTTACGTTGTAAGTCCAATTGATAGGCGTTGTCATTGATCTTTTTGATGATCTGAAATGGTCCATCCATCCTTGGCATTAGCTTCGATTTTCTTTCATTAGGAAATCTTTCCTTCCTAAGATGTATCCAAACTAGATCGCCTTCTTCAAACACCACCTTCTTACGCCCCTTGTTGGCTTGGCGAGCATACTTCTCTGTTTTTGCTTGAATATTAAGCCTTGCTTGCTCATGTAGTTGCTTGACTACTTCAGCCTTCTTCTTTCCATCCATACTAACTCTTTCACTCAAAGGTAAAGGCATTAAATCCAATGGAGAGATGGGATTAAAACCATAGACAATTTGGAAAGGAGAGTACTTAGTAGTAGAATGTACAACATGATTATATGCAAATTCAATATGAGGCAAACATTCTTCCCAAGTCTTAATGTTACGCTTGATCAAAGCTCTAAGAAGTGTAGATAATATCCTATTAACTACTTCAGTTTGTCCACCAGTTTGAGGATGACAAGTAGTAGAAAACAACAGTTTAGTTCCTAACTTGGACCACAATCTTTTCCAAAAGTAGCTAAGGAACTTAACATCTCTATCAGACACTATAGACTTAGGCATTCCATGCAACCTAACAATCTCTCTAAAGAACAAATTGGCAACATTCACAGCATCATTTGTTTTATGATAAGGAATAAAATGTGCCATCTTAGAGAACCTATCCACAACCACGAAAATAGAGTCTCTACCAGTCCTAGTTCTAGGCAATCCCATAACAAAATCCATAGATATATCATGCCATGGATGCAAAGGAATAGGGAGAGGTGTATACAAACCATTGGGTTGGGATTTGGCTTTAGCCAACTTACACGTGGTGCATCTAGCACAATGTTTCTCAATATCCCTCTTCATGTTTGGCCAATGAAAGTGTTCTTGCATCACTTGTAAGGTTTTGTCAACGCCAAAATGGCCCATCAAACCGCCTCCGTGAGCTTCCTTTATAAACAAATCTCTTAAAGACGAGTTAGGAACACACAAGCGATTATTATAAAAGAGGAAACCATCATGTCTATAATACTTTCCATGAGCAAACTTCTCTCAAGCTGCAAATATCTTCTCAAAGTCAGAATCAGAAGCATATTGAAATTTAATGTGTTCAAACCCAAGTAACTTAGCTTCAAGAGTAGTGAGAAGTGTGTACCTTCTTGACAATGCATCAGCAACAACATTATCTTTACCTTTTTTATACCTGATCACATAAGGGAAGGTCTCAATGAATTCAACCCATCTGGCGTGTCTCTTATTGAGCTTGTGCTGGCCTTTGAGATGCTTTAGAGACTCATGATCTGTATGAATGACAAACTCTTTAGGCCACAAATAATGCTGCCACGTTTGCAAAGCCCTCACCAAAGCATAGAGTTCTTTATCATATGTTGGGTAGTTCACAGTAGCTCCTCCAAGCTTCTCACTGAAAAATGCTATAGGCTTCTTATCCTGCATAAGAACAGCACCAATACCAACTCCAGATGCATCACATTCAATTTCAAAGGTTTTAGTAAAATCTGGAAGAGATAAAATTGGAGCATTGGTAAGCTTCTCTTTAAGGTTCTAAAATGCATTCTCTTGAGCTTGTTCCCATTTAAACCCAATGTCTTTCTTGATTACTTCCGTGAGTGGTGCAGCCAAAGAGCTGAAGTTTTTAACAAATCGTCTATAGAATCCAACGAGACCGTGGAAGCTCCTCACTTCACTCACGTTCTTCGGACTTGGCCATTCTCGAATTGCTTTCACCTTTTCTTCATCTACTTTAACTCCATCTGCACTCACAACAAAACCTAAAAAGACAAGGTTATCTGTTCCAAAAGTACATTTCTTCAAATTAGCATAGAGTTTTTCCTTTCTAAGTATGTTCAGAACAAGTCTAAGATGATTAACACGCTCAGCTAGGCTCTTACTAAAGACCAGAATGTCATCAAAGTAGACAACCATAAAAACGCCTATGAAGGCTCTAAGCACATGGTTCATCAATCTCATGAATGTACTAGGTGCATTGGTTAGCCTAAACGGCATTACTAACAACTCATATAACCCTTGCTTAGTTTTAAATGCAGTTTTCCACTCATCTCCTTCTTTCATCCTAATTTGATGATAGCCACTTTTTAAATCAATCATAGAGAAAACACTAGATCCATATAATTCATCAAGCATGTCATCTAGTCTAGGTATAGGATGTCGATACTTCACCGTAATATTGTTGATGGCTCGACAATCAACACACATTCTCCAGCTGCCATCTTTCTTTGGCACCAATAGAACATGTACTACACTTTGGCTCATGCTCTCTCTGATGTATCCTTTCTCTAAGAGTTCATTTACTTTTGTCTCGAGTTCTTTGGTCTCCGTGGGGTTGGTTCGGTATGCTGGTTTGTTTGGTAGCACAGCCCCAGGGACAAAATCAATTTGGTGTTCAATACCTCGAATTGGTGGTAGTCCCGGTGGATTATCTTCAGGAAAAATATCTTGAAAATCCTGCAAAAGAGTAAGAATGCTACTCGGTACATCCGGTTCCAATTCAGTTAGTTTAAGCAAATTCTCTTTAGAAACCATTAAAAGATTAGTTGATTCACTTCCTTTAGGCTTTTGCTTAGGTTGCTTTGATGGTTTGTCCTGCAATGGCTTCTTTTTAATGCTGAGTTGATCTAGATAAACCTCGTGAGGCGCCATAGGAGCTAAGATGATCTTTCTGCCCTTGTGCTCAAAACTGTGACGGTTTGTGAACCCATCATGAATGACTCGACGATCTGATTGCCATGGTCTTCCAAGCAATATATGACTAGCTTCTAGAGGTGCAATGTCACACAAAATCTCATCCTCATACTTGCCAATAGTAGAAGACACCTTAACTTGCTTACTCACGGAAAGCTCGCCATCATCATTCAGCCATGTTAACTTATACGGCTTTGGATGAGGTATTTCTTCCAACCCGAGCTTTGCAACCATGGTTTGCTAGCCACATTAGTACAGCTTCCTCCATCTATGATAAGGCTGCACACTTTTTCGTTAACCACACACCGAGTATGAAATAAATTCTCCCTTTGTTGTTGCTCTGTAGTCTTGGTGATAACACTTAGAGCTCTCATTGTGACTAGTAGAGGACCCTTTGCTGGTTCTGTAACCTCAGCCTCTATTGGTTCTTCAAGTACTTCATCTTCAGATTCGAATTCACCATCAGCTTGAAGCACCATTATTTTATTGTTGGGGCAGTCACTGGCATAATGTCCTAGACCATGACATTTAAAACATTTAAGATCTCTAGCTCTAAAGTTAGACTTGGCGACTTCCTTAAATTCTTTAGAACCGCTTGGTTTGGACTCCTTGAGATTATGCAACTTATCCTCAGTCTTACCACCAGACCTGAAATCCTTTTGAGAACCAAACCGTGAGTCTTTGGTGTAACTTGATCTGCTGGTTATGTGACTCGATCGAGTGCCTTTCCTTTTAAGTTGTTTTTCAAACATCACAGCCTTATGAAACAACTCCTCAAGCTCCACATAATGATGAACCTCCAAAAGATCAACAATGTCTCGATTAAGACCTCCCATGAACCTAGACATTGTAGCTTCACCGTCCTTTTGAATGTCAGCTCTAAGCATTAAGGTCTCCATTTCCTTGTAGTATTCTTCCACAGATTTAGACCCTTGTACCAAATTTCTCAGCTTAAAGTGCAGCTCCCTATGGTAATGACTTGGTACAAATCTCTTTCTCATGAGCACTTTCATTTGAGACCAAGTATCAATGGGAAAGTCACCAACTCGCCTTCTAGTAGTGACTAATTGATCCCACCAGCTAAGTGCATAATCATGAAACTCTGTAGGCAATTTTAACTCGGTTCTCCTCTGTATATTCTTGGCAATGAAAGACGAGCTCAATCTTCTTTTCCCAATCCAAGTAAGCATCTGGATCATTAGTACCATGGAAAGGAGGGATTCGGATCTTTAACCCAGCCATATTATCTCTAGGAGCTGGTCTTTCTTCACGAACACGTCTCTGCCTTCTTTGACTAGATCGAGATGATGAGTAGTAGTTTCGCGCATTATGGAGATTATCTGCAGCTCTAGGATTAATATGGACTTGTTCATCCTCCGTTGTGACACGTTCCTGTCGGAAGGCTTCTAGTTTTTCGTCCATTATTTTGGCAAATCTAGCAGTGAGAGCCTCTAACAAAAGTTTGTTGCTTGTACCAGCCTCTTCTTCTTCTCCTGCCATGTTCCTGCAAGAAACCAAAAGGCAAACCAGTAATCTAGTCCAACAAACACTTTAGAACTATCAGATTTAGGTTAAGATCTAACAGTCTAATAAACCAAAGAATAATTAAAGAGTAGATCTATGGATTTCGTAATTGGTTAATCAAGAAGATAAAAAGTTTTTGAAACAACCTGCCTTGACATGGCTCTGATACCACATAATACATTCCTATAGTGAGTTAGGAACTTCCAGGAGCAAGATCAAGTGTTTGCAGGCATCAAACGATCAGATTTGAGCTTTTTGAGAACTGAAGAAGCTCACTCGAGTAGGTAGATCGAGTGGGTGATCGCGTTGGTGTGGAAGCGTCAGAATAGAGTGAAACTTAAGCAGCGTATAGATGAGATGGTGAGGAGTCTTGTGATGAATTTTGTGGATATTACACACCACAAGATCAAACAAACTTAGAAAATGTTTAGATTAAAAATGTTTGATGATCTCATTTCAAGGGTTCAAGAAGCTTAAATAGTAAACAACAGAAAGGAGACTAGGGTTGCTGGAGAAAGGGCTCAAACAAATAGGCCCAAAACATAGTTCTAAAATAGAAAAAGGTCCAAACAAAATAAGATAGATCCGGTCCACTTCTCCCTTGAATTACTTCAGCAATGTTGCCTAAGGGGTTGTAGAGAAAAGAGTGTGTACAACTTACCTCATTAAAAACCTTGTCAAAAAAACCCAAGTTGGGACAAAACTAGACCAAGGGAAAAAGAGTATAAGAGCACACACCTCCCTTAGGCAACCCTTAGCTAGCTTGAATCACAACCAATGTAGTTGTATTAGCGATAGAGCTAAGGTTGCTTTCAGCCTGATTGAGCATTGTGCCAACGGCTTCTTTTAGTGTCTTGGCTTTGGCTCTTGTAATGGGTCCGCTTGGTATCTCCATAGCTTGCTCAAGCTCTTCTGGTCCTAGTTGTCCAGGTTCTGCTTGCTCCGGTTCAAGCTGCTGGTTCATTCTTACATCAGAGCTTCTCGCTACAAGCACTATTCAGGGTAGACGACGCTAAGGGATTTAAGGCCATTGAGAGGTAAAGTTCAGAGTGTTTAAGGGTTACCCGGCGCTCGTAGAGGATGCAGGATATCGCACAAAATTGCAAGAGAGACTTTGAGTTCCACATTCTCTAAACCACTATTTCCTTCTTTCAATCTCTATAACTTCTCATCTAACCATCATCCTCCTTGGGTATACTCACTGTGCAGAGAGACACTTTTTCTATTTCACAACTTACCATTCTTCATCATCGAATTTTTTTTTTTTTAATGATGAGGAGGGTTTTAATTACAAGCATGTGTCTCTCGGGCACGAAGAAAATCAGAGTTGTTGTACATATCCAAATGGAGCTCGTCATTGCCATTCCTTCCTTGTGGATTTTTTTTTTTTTTTTGTTCCACCTCTTTGTAAACCATCCTCTGAAAATAGGAGCGGGTGCTCTGTTCTTTAGGAAGATCGGTTTAGAGGTTGCGTCGACCCATGTCTCTCCGACCTTTTTGCACATATCTGCACATATGACAATGAAGTAACAAGAGTGCAAGAGGTCTGAAAAGAGGTATGGTTTAAGGAGGGTACTAGCTTAAAATGAGCTAGCTATTCAGGAACAACAAGACTGATGCAAAAAATAAGGAGTTCTGAATATGATTCGTTTCCCTAATCTTGTGCCAATAGCGAGAAGAATTTCAGTCAATATTAGGTTTTATTATAATGAGAGTTTATGTTCTTTTGATGAAACCTGGAAGATAGGATATTGAGGTGTTCCAGCTGTCCCATGCATCCAATATTCTGTAAAAATAGTCACTAGAGAGAAGGTTAAACGCAGGTGGTTCAATAACCATCGTAGAATGAGGTCCTAATTCCCAACAAAGTCTTGACTTAGTAAAACAAAAGAAAAACTGGGTTGTTCCGGACGACATTGTCTGGGTTGAGTCTGACCCTTTGCAGCCTTTCTGCAGCATGTGCAGCACCCGGCGGAGAAGGCTGTTGTTCTTCTTCATTGCATCTACCATCCAGCGATGGTACTTAGCCTCCTCGGGTTCGGCTGCGATATGTTTGAGCAGGTACTCGCTTCTATAGGTCCTACGGAGTCCAGCCTTTGACCTCTGGGTGTTTGTGGTCTCTACCTCGAGGTCCTCTATCTCTTCAGCACACAGGTGCGATTCGGGAGCGGGAGCAGGCGCAGGAGCAGGTGAGGCGCTCCTTTTGCGCAGTGGAGTGGTCCTAGTGGTCGCCCCTGTGACAGAGCAAAGATACTTTGTCCCTGGTATAAACCCCACGTTGGCTGCAAATCCTAAATCTATGAGAGCCGGCTGAGGTAACCTGCAGAACAGAAGATGTTTGTCCCTAGAAGTGAACCGGTAGGTGTTCTTGTCATGGAGGATCTCGTAGGAGATGAGGACATTGGTGTCCAAGAACTCTAGCTCTTCACTGCATGTGGAAGTGCTGAGATCAACTCCTAAATGGATGAATAGTCGGGTGAGGAGACTACCAATTCTCTCCGTCTTCTAAGCACTTTTTCCTTTCGCCACCTTGGTCCTCTTGTCAGCAATCACCTCGGCGAACAAGGCCCCAAAATTGACACTCGTGTCAACTGCACAGCTCATATCTTTCTCGCCTCCGATGGTGTCTCTCACTGCATTGTACAGCAGGATAAGCTCATCAATCCTGACCTTGCTCGCATTATCTTTGGAGAAGAGAATGGTGCTGATCGCCTTGGCAGCAATGCGAAGTGCAGGGATCCTGATTGCAGACTGAGCGGCTGAGCGGGAGAAGTTGTGGCCATTGGCGATGAAGTCCCAGAATGCGTTGGCAATGGCAAACCGGTTGGGAAGAGCCACATTTTCCTCCTCTGAGTCAAAACCATAGAGATCGCAGAGCTCAGTGATGGAGATCGCATACTTCTTTCCTCCAGAAAGAGAACACACCCTCGGAAGCAACCGGCTTAGTTGGGTTTGCATAGGTCAACTTGACCAAAGCTAGGCATTGTCTGACCAGGTTTGGGTAGAGCACGCCTGGCTGAAGAGCAATGTCATTCAATTGCGTAGCTGTGAGGACGCTGTTCACGTCGTGAAGCAAACCCAACTGCTTCAGAGTGGTTCCACACAAAAATCTGGTTGGCTCTATAGCAATCTCCAACCAGTTTTGTAGTAGTATGCATCAGACTGGTCCCAGGCTTCCTCAGAACTCATTGGCAAGCGAGCATCAGGAAGAGCGAACCGTTGGCCTTCATCACGTGACCACGGGTTGTACTCTGATCCCGAAGAAGAAGATTCTCCCTTCGCTCTTGTGGTTCTAGGTGGCTTGCTAAAGGAAGTTTTACGACCTGTCATCCTGCAATACCAACAACAACAACCATCCAACATAAATAGGGTTCTAAAAATCAACACAAACACATCGATATCAAAAAGAAAAAATTTCTCTGTTTTTTATAATCCTCAAATCGATTGTGTTTATATTCCAGCAAGTTTAATTCGATTTCTAACATCCCTAAGACAAGAATCTTGTTCCAATTCGCAACCCATTCCCTTAAACTTCGATTTTTCATCCAAAAATTAGGGTTTTCAAAATCGGTGCATGTCCAAAATTCCACAAGTTTAATCATTCAAAATCAACACCAAACTAGTCTAGAAACGAACCAAATAGACATAGCTTGAGAAATCGAAAGATTCAAGACCTAACTTCACCTTTTACTCAAAACGGCGCGAGTTAAAAAGGGGGTTTTCGAAGTGTTACCTTGCTTGTCGTGAAGAACGAAGTGGATATTCAGAAATAAGATGAAAAATCCTTCGATTTAAAACCAAAAATCTCTCAAATCGGTTAAGATTTCGATAAGTTGTGCTTTATATACGCACTAGGTGGGTCTAATGCGTCAGTTATTTCCCTTTTTGCCTTATTTCGCGGGCCTACTCGCGTCTCACTATTTGACTAACCTCTTGGTAGGCCTTAATTCGAAATTTGAATTTTGCCCAAGGGAGCAGGTGCTCCTAATTCTTTTAGAGGTGCTCCCTTCCTTTGGAACTTTCGATTTATGTCTCCTTTGAGTTCACCTACTTTTTTTTTTTTTGAAACAAAAACAACTAAAACCAAAAGTTAGAAATAAAAGAAATTTAAATAAAAGAGTTAGTACACTTACCAGTGGTTTGCCTCCCACCAAACGCTTTGTTAAAGTCACTAGCTTGACTTGTTTAGCCATTTTAGGCTTGAGGTGCATCACCTAAGGCTATAATTCCACCTTTGGCTTGGTTTATGTCAGCAAGATATGGTTTGAGCCGCTGACTATTGACCACAAATTCATTATCTTTGGTGTCCAGCAACACCATGGCTCCATAGGAGCGGACCTCTCTAATGATAAAGGGTCCGGACCACCTTGATCTTAACTTTTCTGGAGAAAGTTTAAGTCTAGAATTGAAAAGGAGTACCTGGTCGTTTGGCTGACAGTTTCTGGTGAGTATCCTTTGGTCATGATACACCTTAGTCCTTTCTTTGTAGATTTTAGAACTCTCATAGTCCAGGTGCCTAATTTCCTCCAACTCGTTGAGCTGCATAGATTACCTCTCAAATGCTGATTTGACATCATAGTTCATCATCTTGACAGCCCATGCTGCCTTGTATTCAAGCTCCACAGGAAAATGACAAGACTTTCATACACCAAGTGGAAAGGCGTTGTCCCCAACGGTGTCTTATACGTGGTTCGATAGGCCCAAAGAACGTTATCTAACTTGGCAGCCCAATCATTTCTTGTGGTTCCCACGGTCTTTTGCAGAATACTCTTGATTTCCCTGTTGGAAACCTCAACCTGACCACTAGTTTGTGGATGATATGGTGTTGCTACCTTGTGCTTCACACCATTCTTTCTCAATAGGCCCTCAAAGACCTTGTTGATGAAGTGAGTGCCTCCATCGCTTATGACAACTCGTGTCACTCCAAATCTTGGGAATATCAAGGACTTAAACATCTTCACCACTACTTTGACATCATTCGTTGGTGAAGCAATGGCTTCCACCCACTTAGACACATAATCAACAACCACCAAGATGTATTGGTCCCATGAAATCGATTCCCCATACATCAAACACTTCAACTTCGATAATGAAGTGTTGAGGTATCTCATTTCTACTAGAGATATTTCCTTGCCTTTGGCATGTATCGCACTTTAAAATAAAAGCATGTGCATCTCTGAACATTGTCGACCACCAAAACCCAGCTTGCAGCACTTTAGACACTGTCTTGAATATTGCAAAGTGACCAACATAGTTCGAACTATGGCAATAGAACAGAATCACAGGAATCTCTTCATCAGGCACACATCACCTAAAGATACCATCTGAGCATTGCTTGTAGAGGTATGGCTCATCCCGGAAATACCTTCTTATGTCTCTTAGGAACTTTCTCTTCTTATCACCCACAAAATCAGATGGTTCCCTCGTTCAGCAGCTAAGTAGTTTGCTATCTTCCTAAACCATGGAAAATTCAGAACAGTCGTCTTGGAGATAGCACCACAAAACTTCTCGGGAGCAGGTCCTCTGAATTTTAGAGCAGGTTCTCTTGTCTGGATCGGATGCTCCAGCACACAGATGCTAACCACATAGACATGTTCATCAGGAAGTATGTCATCAAGAGGTACCTCATCATCAATTTTCATGCGAGATAGATGATCAACAACCCCATTCTCGCTTCCCTTCTTATCAACAATCTATAAATCAAACTCCTGGAGCAAAAGGATCCAACTCAACAGCCTCGGTTTTGCATCCATTTTAGTGAGCAAATACTTTAAAGCAGCATGGTCAGTGTGTACAATCACCTTGGAACCGATAAGGTATGACCTGAACTTCTCAAAAGCGAATACCACTGCCAGCAGCTCCTTCTCGGTTGTAGCATATTTATACTGAGCCTCATTCAAGGTACGACTGGCGTAGTAAATCAAATGGAGCCTTTTTCCTTTTTTTGACCCAAAACTGCACCTACAGCATAGTCACTCGCATTTGTCATCGCTTCAAATGGCAGGTCCCAATCAGGTGGTTGAACGATGGGTACGCTTATCAAGGCTCCTTTTATGGTGTGAAAAGCCTCTAGACAAGCCCCATTGAAGTCATACTTAGTCTCCTTGCACAATAGCTGAGTTAGCGGTCTTGCTATTTTGGAGAAGTTCTTGATGAACATCTTGTAGAAACCAGCATGACCAAGAAAACTCCTTATGCCCTGACTGAATCTGGTGGTTGAAGACTCGTCATGATCTCCACCTTTGCTTTGTCAACCTCAATTCCATTCTCAGATATCCAATGACCCAATACAACGCCACCTCAAACCATTAAGTGGTATTTTTCCCATTTCAGCATGAGATGTTTCTCCTCACATTGCTTTAATACCCTGCACAAATTCGACAAACACACAGAAAAAAGCTTCCATAGACAGAGAAATCGTCCATGAAAACTTCCATTATATCCTCAATGAGGTCAGTAAAAATTGATATCATACACCTTTGGAATGTCGGTGGGGCGTTACACAAACCAAATGGCATTCTGCGATACGCAAAAGTGCCATAAGGACATGTAAATGTCGTATTTTCCTGATCGTCTGGATGGATAGGAATCTGAAAAAAAATCTGAGTAACCATCTAAGAAACAGTAGTATGGATGGTTAGCCAATCTCTCAAGCATTTGATCGATAAAGGGCAAAGGAAAATGGTCCTTTCTAGTGGCAGCATTCAATTTCCTATAATCAATACACATCCTATGACTAGTTACTGTTCTAGTTGGTATCAACTCATTCTTTTCATTTGTGATCACTGTAATTCCACCTTTCTTAGGTACCACATGAACTGGACTAACCCAATTACTATCTGAGAATGCATAGATTACACCAGCTTTTAGAAGTTTCATTATCTCCTTTACAACATCTTTTAGATTTGGGGTTAACCTCCTCTGATGTTCTATAGAATTCATTGATTCATCTTCTAGATGTATTTTATGCATGCAAAGATCAGACAAAATTCTAGGAATGTCATCTAGTGAATATCCTAGAGCTTTTCTATACTTCCTAATTTCACACAATAGCAAGGCGGTTTCTACATTGTTCAAATCAGCATTTATGATCACAGGATAACTAGAATTAGGACCTACGAATGCGTACCTTAGCCCATCTGGTAGGGTTTTGAGTTCGAGCTTAGGAGCTCTTAATTCGCTCCAAGGACCGTCAATAGAGTTTTTAGGAGCAGGTGCTCCTTCAGCATTTTCTGTTTCGAGGTTTGAGAACCCAATTGATTTTTCCATCACTTGGCTCGAATCCAGCATCTTTGCAAACCCAACTGTGTCTTTACTCAAGTACCCATGCTCACCTTCAGCCTTTGTCAAATCTACATCCAACCGATCATCAGCCAAAATCTCCCCAATCTTTCCTTCAGAGACTTCGAGATTATCTTCTATGGCAAAAGTTTGCCCATCAATGGTTGGCTTTTTGAGCATTATATCCATCTCAAATTCTATGATAATGTCCTCCAGGTGGAGACCGATTGTATCATTCCTCACATCAATAATCGCACCAGTTGTGCGCAAGAAAAGACGTCCCAAAATCAAAGGATCCTTTGGTTCCTCATCAATTTCCAGCACCATAAAATCTGCTGGAGTTAAAGTATTGCCAATCCTCAAGAATCCTCACGGATAACTTTACTGACCTGTCAGCAAACACCAATGAAATTCTCGTTGGCTTGAACTTTGTGTACCCAAGTTTCCTAGCAACCGAATATGGCATGAGGTTCACAACCGAACCCAAATAGCATAGAAAACAAGCGAATCGCATATGATCAATCTGCACGGATAGAACAAACTTTCCTGGGTTCTCTTACTTCTTAGACATCTTGTTTTGTAGCACATCACTATAGTTCTTAGATACCATCATAGGTTCTGAAGACATTTTTCCTGTAACCAGACCCTTAACATACTTTTTCATAACTGGCATCATCTGAATTGCAACTACCAAAGAGAGCTTAATAGTCAAATCCTTTAACATCTCCACGCATTTTGCCTCTTCCAAATCCTTTTGAGATTTCCTTGGAGCGAGTGGGTAAAGAATTAGAGGTTTGTAGACACGAGTAACAATCTTATCAAAGAGCTCATTCGGTCGAAGTACCTTAGGTGTCGGTTCAGCAACTTTTTACTATTTTCCTCGTCTGGAGTAGGTGCTCCGTCTTCTGGAGTAGGTGCTCCATTGTCGAGCGAGTGTTCTGCATTCACAAACTCTTTGGGGTTTGCAACTAGTTTACCTGGCAATACTCCTTGCGTTCTCTTGATTGCCTCAGCAGTTTGAGCAACCTGAGTATCAAGCTTCTTCATATGATTGCATACAGCTTCAAGCCTACCATTGAGATCAGAGTACATGATGTCTACCTTTGTGTTGATTTCAGTGGCAGATTTCTGCTGATTTATCATCAGCTGCTACATCATTCCCTTCAGTTCATCCTGAGAAGTACTTCTAGAGCTCGTAGGAGCCTGAAAGTTGGTAAACTGTGGTTTCTGTTGAACTCCCCCTTGAAACTGATTCTAACTTTGGTAAGGTATGAACGTTTTGCCTTGGAAACCCTGAGAAAAACTCTTCTGAAAACCTTGATCTAGAGGTTTCTGGTTTTGGAGACCAGTTTGCTGCGGATAGACCTGATCCTGAGGGTTTTCAACGTTTGTACTCCTATAGGAGAAGTTTGGGTGATTCCTATAGTTCTGGTTGAACCCACGGTTTCGCACAAACTTTTGACCACTCACATAGCTGACCTCTTGCAGACCGCAATCTCCTTCTTCACCCATCTCCTTAGAAAGTGGTTTACCATTCTCATCAACAAAATGAACCGTCCTTTGGCTCCCTTTGAGCAACAAGTTAACCTTAAGTGTAAGGTCATCGATCTTTTGAGAATTCATACCATCAGTTTTCTTGGTTCTATCATACTCATGAGACTTGCTCCTAGAACTTGCAACCAAGTTTTCAATAAGTTTGTAAGCACCATCTCTGGTCTTAGTCATAAAATCACCATCACTCGCAGCATTCAAAGCATTCATGTAATCCCAATCAACACCATCATAGACATACCCAGCAAGTTCTCATCGTTAAATCCATGGTGTGGACACTCTCTCATGTATTTTTTGAATCGTTCCCATGACTCACAAAAAGACTCCCTGAATGTTGTTGAAACGTGGAGATTTTTTTCTTTAAGCTCGCGGTCTTGGTTTTGGTGTATAAGTGGTCCAAGAACGCTGCTCTACATTGTGTCCAACAAGTGAGAAAGGGAAAGCTTACACTTCAAGAAGTCCGGGTTCATCCCGTTAGAACTCGTTATGGAGCAGATCTCCTCAAAGTTCTCTATATTGTCCGTTGGAATCTCTGCGGGAAGTCCATGGAATAAGTGCTGCTTGACCAGCGATATCATCTGAGGCTTAATCTCATAGTCTTGCCTCTCAACAGCAGGTGGAACAATAGCAGTTCTGTTCCTGTAGAAGGCATGAGGATTGTCTATATCCCCAACAGCACATTGCTGTTCACGCTCATGTTGCTGTTGTTGTTCGTGCGCATGTTGCTGCTGCATCTGAGCCATCTGCCCTGTTCGCCCATGTCGACGAGTTTAGACCTAGTTCGTCTGCTGACTCGTTCAAGTCTTGCAAGTTCCGTGTTACTCAAGGTCAGAAGGGGTATTTGACGATTGCTCCTTGTTGACCTTGAGTTCATGCACCTGAAACACTCGCAAGAGAAAAAAAAGAAACAAGTCAGTACTTAGTCTGAAACCGTATATTAAAACTAGATGTATCGAGTTGGTCCCCGTGGCAATGGCGCCAATTGATAGATAAGGCGTTTTGCCCTTTTACTATAATAAATTTTAAACCTCAGAAATCCGATGTAGTATAGTGAGGTTCGATCCAAGGGACCAGCAATACACTCTAATCTTTTGAGATACAAATTCAGCTAAATGATCAAGTTAGTTTTGGTTTTTAGTTGTCACAAATAGCAAGCAAATTAAATAAAATCGGTTTAAACAAATATTAGTAAAAATGTTAGGCTAAGGGATAATATCTTAGGGATTATATCATCTAGAACCAAGCAATTATTCAGGACAACAATTCAGAACCAATCTAGAACTCAACCATAAAAATAGGAGGATCCACTGTCGTGGTATCAACCACTTTATCAATCAATCTAACACCCTAAACTGTCGTTTGAGTTTACAAATAATGATAAGCATTATAAAGGATGGGATCGATTTGTTCACAACTTATCTTAGCATCAACTGTCTTTGGCTAAGGACAAATCGCCCATCTATGTTCTTTCAAGCAATTCACAACATTTTTGATGAGTAAAATAAACCTAAAATCAAAGTTTAAGTGATCAAGCTAGTCTAGACATTTAGAACAACAATAGATGAAGATATCAATATATACAGATTCCTATTTATGCTTAGTTCATGAATCCCTAATCCCTTCGAACCCCTTAACCTAACTAGAAGAACTACTCAGACATGAAAGATCGAACAATAGCAAGAGAGATAAAAGAATTCATGGATAAAATAAATGAAAGAGGTAAAGAGTTTAGAATTCTTCTCAAAAGGTGGAAGACAATCTTCAAAATCTTACAAAAACTCAAAACAATGTATCTCACCATCTCTCTTGAGTTCTCTCTCCTGTTTCTTAGAAAAAGAGTTTGATAATATCCGATCAAAGAGGTCTGAGCGGCTAGGGCCACTTAGGAAAAATCCTAGGTGGCAAAAATTAGGTTAAATGAAAGTTTCCAAAAGTTGATCTTCCGCGGGAGCAGGTGCTTCGTTGTGGAGCGGGTGCTCTTTTCTTCAAAACTTTCTAAAAAGCTTCACTTTTCCTCTATTTTCGCCAAGTCTCTTCATGAGCTCCAATCCTCCATTCTAGCCACTTTTTAGACCTAAAATGACTCAAAAATAAAACAAAAGACTCGATAAAGACCTATAAAACAAAGGTTAGAATGCGTCAAAAACGCATTATATCTTTTGGTCCCCGGCAATGGCGCCAAAAACTTGATGCGATCAAAATTTTTACCTTTTAATAAAAACACAAGTGCACAGTTACACTACAGTAGTATTGAGGAATCAAATTCACAAAGACCAATCAAACACATGAAATAAAATAATTAAATAAATAAATGAAAGAAACATTAAACCTAGGGAAATCATCAGAGAATATAATAAATATGTAAATTAATTATGGGAAGCATTAAGATTCGTTTTTGAACATGAATTAATGATGTAAAATTATCCTGCTTTCGCACATAATAATTATCAATGAAAGATATTTTCTAAAGACTAAACTGTTGTTTTGTTTTAGGGAATTCTAACAAGCATTAAAATTCTAATTCAATCAGTTCACAAATCCCAATAACATCAATTGTTGGTTGGATAAGGAAGTTTTTCACTTCTAATGATAGATCCATCGATTCAACACCACTTCTGATGGCTCGATGAAATCGATTATAGGACAGTAGTAAAATTGGTCTAATTCTACTAAAGTATGAAAAATCAAAAAGAGAGAATAATAAGAACAGTCCCTTAAAAAATATAAAATAAATATTATAAAAGCATCTCTTTTGAAATCCCTTAACTCAATGATAAATCTACTCACATATGACCAAACTACATGTGATCATTATAGTTGAGAAAGACATGGGTTTACTTAGGAATTTACAAAGGGTTTTTCGAAAACCTTTAAACTAAGCTAAAAAGAAAGAACAATATTAGGTATTCAATGAATTTCAATATTATTAGATTCTTTCTGATATTTTATAATCATGTCGTGGTTTCCAGAGGCATGAGAAGTGACTGAAATCATCACCAAATTTTTGTTTTTTGTTTTTTTATGAAGGCCAACAATGGTCAACGACCATTGACCGAGTTTTCCGATGGTTTTTTGGCTACAGATAAAGTTTTGCCGGTTTAAATTAAAGCCCAAGAGGTAAACCTTTTGACTAGTTTTGTTTAGATGAAGTTTTGGTTTCATCTAATTTAAAAACTAATTTTTTGGTTTAATCGAGTTCAGTTTGATTTTAGATTTATATAATAAAGGAGTTTTTGAAAAAAAACCTCCAACTCGCCAATTTTTATAATTTTACCCTTCATCTCTCCAAAAGATTATCAACTAGTACTACATCATTTTAATACAATCTCACCACCTCTTTTTAAACCCTTAACTAAATCTGTTAAATTTCTAGAAAATGAAATTTTAAAATCAATCTCAAGTAGAAAAGATCGATTAGACAAAGGTAAGGGGATAAACAATGTTGACGAAGTCATTTTGTACAGACAAACGAACAGGTTCAATAAAAAAAATGAATAAAATTTTCAAAAAGAATTGTTAGAATTTCTGAAACTGATGAAGAAAACATAGAAATAAATCGAATAAAAAGAAACTTTCAACAATCCAAAAAACCATATTATCCAAGACACTCTCCACCAGACCTACTATTTGAAGAATATAATAAATTCCCTACAACAAACTTTTATAATGGAGAAGGCATATATGAATGGAATATAGATGGTAGATGCGAATATAAAATGATGAATTTATTTCAAGAAATGGGAATTGTTACCTTAGCTTATAAAGCGAAAGGAGCATCATATAAGCGTGCATGCATCCTCCTAATTTCAGGTTTTAATGGAGCTTTAAATTTTGGTGGGATAATGTTTTAGATAATAAACCATATTGAAACTCTATAATAAGACTATAATAAACCATACTGAAACTAGAAGAGTAGAAGGAGAAGCTGGTCTTTTTTAGGAAGACCAAATTCAAAATGTTGTAGAAGTATTACTTCATACCATGACCATGCACTTCGTAGGAAACCTTTCTGAGGAACTTACAAGTAAAAAACTTCTTCTAACAAATTTTAGATGTCCAACTTTAAAAGATTTTAAGTGGTATAAAGATATATTTATAACAAATATATTCCAAAGAAATGACTGCAACCAACCCTTCGAAATAAAGGTTTATTGCAAGATTACCCTCGTTCTTTGCAGAACGATTAATTAGCAAACTAAAAAACTTTTCTGGAGGACAACCAATACATGGGATACAATAAGTTATGGTCAATTGTTTGTTTTCTTTAAAAAATAAGGATTACAAATTTGTCAAAAACATAAAGATAAACAACAAACTAGTAAATTTAGGTTCGGTGAAACTATGAGCTCATTCTGTGAGCAATATGGTTACCATCATCTTACTCCACCCTCTAAATAAAAACGGAGAATACATAAATAAAACAAATCTTTTTATTCACGGTTATATAATAAAATGATAAGATTTTCCATAAAAAATTATATTTCCTGTTATACAAAAAATAAAAAAATTTAAACAAACGAGTAAAAAAGAGAAAATTATATGTTGAACTGTAAACGTGTAACCCCTCGATCCTTCTCTTCTTTAGTTAAACCATTTTGTTTCATTAATTAAAGCCCATTAAGGCCTAATTCATCATTAAGGAAAAGGGTGATTGCTCGAGTAATTACCCGATATACTTAACCGCAAGTTAGTATATACGGGGTCGATCCACAAGGACAAATGGTACTCTAAAAACTTGTGAGATTCATGATCAGCTAGAACGTAGAGTGTTTGTATGTTTTCAGAGTAGTAAATAAAAATGAAATAAACTCGATTAAGCAATAAGATTAAATCATCGAGTCATAGGGTATTTCAGAGATCAATGAATGATGGAAATATTGAAACATGGAATTCAACAATTAAAACTGTTCTAGAACATGGATCACGAAATTAGACTAATCCTCTCTCAAGGCATTAACCCCTAAATTCGACTACTCAACTACTAAACTCTCGTTTGAAGTCTCCTAGTCAAAATCGCATTAACAATCAAGTCCACTAAGTTCACAATGCGTTCTAACTTCAACTCTCGTTGGCTAGAAATACATTGCTCAATTCACACTAGTTCAGACATTCTATAAACACTTTCAATGTATAGAAAAACGTAGAATCTACAACAGGAAGATCAAGCCTATTCTAGCATTAAAGAGTATGTGAATCAAAAAATCTAACGAATAAGAACTCCTAATAGCAATCAATCCATCAAATCATTGAATCCCCTAATTAGAACTCTAAAACCCAATTGAAAAACTACTCACACATAACAAAAGAGAAAACACAAAAAGATATAGAAGAAAACATGATTGAATTGACAAATAAAAAAAGAGGTTTAGAATCTTCTCCAATTTGTCAAAGAGGATGGATTCTTCTCCCAAGGTTGCTTAGAACCAACGAACATTGTTTAAAACTTAAAATTATGAATTATTCTCTATAAAAAGTCGAGCATAGGGTTTAAAAACAATAGGAGACGAGCCGGATCGGATCTGGACTGAATCGGGTTGAATCTGGGACAAAAACTGCGTCTGGAAAAGGGACCGATCGGTCCGGTAAGTAGACCGATCGGTCCAGCAGCATCTGGAAGTGATTTTCATCCGTTAGGAGAAGGGACCGATTGGTCTCCTTCTGGACCGATCGTTCTTGCACTCTCAGGTCTCAAACTCTGCAACTGCTCGCCATACTGAGATGTCTTCACTAAATCAGGTATAACTCTTGAATGCACCGTTAGATTTTCTTCAAATCACTTGGAAAATAAAGGTACCATCTTCATCAAGCTTGTTTCAAAAACTCAGAAATATCTAACAGTGAAAAAGCTTCCATTTGAAGCCAAATAACTGAACCTTCTACACGAATCTGCATCTCCAAATGTGTGTTTGCATCCCAAAACGGCTCGTTTTCCTCCAACGAGACCTAAAACTTGTTAAGACTCCATAAAAGATTAAAAGACTCTAAAAACACTTTGACTCAATAAAATATATGAAATAAGAAAGAAAACAAATACTCAAAACCGATAAAAACACAATACATCAAAGGTTTTCGGGTGTTGTCGTTTGTGCGCATATATACATGTGTATATATCTCCTTCCACACTAGAAAAGCCATAAAAGGTCTTGCAAGCAAACTCTAGTCGCTTTTAATGAGAAAAATAAAAGAGATCAAAGAGAGAAAAGGTTGATAGTCATGGTTGCTGAAGACATTGTCTATGTCGGAGGTCGCCTTGGTTGCCGTCGTTTGTAGGTGAAGATTTTTGCCGTGATGTCTCGATATGTGAAGGAGATGAGGAGTTGGGCGGAGTCATCAGAGAGGAGCAAACCAGATCGTGATCATGGAAAAAAGAACATAAAAAAGGAGGTGAAAGAAAAGAAGAAGAAAACAAAGATGGAGGTTGAGACGTTGCGGAGGAGAATATATCATCACCACTACGATGGTGAAGCATGGGAAGATATAGATCTGGTTTATGACACTAAGGAGATGTGGAGATAAAGAAGATTAGCTGCAGATCGTAGCCAGTGGTGTTGTGACAAGTCGAGGGAAAGGAGAAGAAATAGTAGAAAGAAGGGGAACAAGGCGCCGGAGGAACCCCCTTCTAAGTAGGAGGAGGAAAATTAGGTAGTTTCAAGTTGGGGGTTTGAGGGTGAGTTTCCGGTCAAAGCTAAGCAAGGGAGACCAGATGAATGGTGGATCGGGACAGAAACCATGTTGGAGAATTAATAAGAGCTGACAGTATTTCAAGCAGAGTTGAACTCCAAGAGTTATTTACGTTGCTTCCTGTGCAAGAAACAGCTGAAACTGGTTAAACTAGAAACCCTAGAAAAACATATTTCAATATGGGATCGTTGGAGCAGCATTTATAGGTCTAAACGTAATCAGAGCAAGCTGAAATTTGGTGGATAGTTTCGTGGGATAACAAGGTTAAGAATCAACGGTGGGATTGGAAAGTTAACGGTTCATTGTGGAGTTATTGGTGCATCTTTAAGGTAGTTGGAGCAAATGTTCTACATCATCAAGTGGCTAAGGTGAGGACATGATTTGTGGATTTTGAACACCATATAAGTCTGACCGTAATCGTGTTATGCTTAGTGTAGGAATAAGATGTTTGATGGTTGAATGATGCATGATAATAGGTTGATTAGTGATGATATGTCTAATTATAATGATGATATGCGATGTGTGAGTATTTGATATTAATATGTGGATGTATGTGGATGTATGGCCAATGGTGCCTACATGAATAAAGTGGATGTATGACCAATGGTGTCTGTGTGAGTAATGAGATGTATGACCGACCAGTGGTGTCTACATGAGTAAAGTGATGTATGGCCACTGGTGTCTATATGAGTAATGAGATGTATGACCAATGGTGTCTGCATGAGTAAAGTGATGTATGGCCAATGGTGTCTCCATGAGTAATGAGATGTATGACCAATGGTGTCTGCATGAGTGATGAGATGTATGGCCAATGGTGTCTACATGAGTAAAGTGATGTATGGCCAATGGTGCTTGCATATTTTATCTTATGGTATGATGTTTAAATGAATCATGAAGTTAAGTACGAAATGTGTGTTATAATAGTGATTGTATTAGGTTGTATGTTGTTTGACTAAGCATGCTTAAATATAGAGAGCTGTTTAAAGATGGCTTATTCTTAGACTTCGTATATGCGTTTGCTGGTGTGCTTAGTTTTGTGTTGAGGATATTGTGGGCAGGTGGGATCCCCCTTACTGAACAAAACAAGTTTAACTCACCCCTCTTTTTCTCTTTTCAGTCAGGTTAGTAGGATCGAGAGGTTGTATTTCTAGGTTTTTGTTCGTTTGGGAATTTTGGTATCAAACGGTTTTTGTATTTCTAGGTAAGGCAGGACGGGTGATACATTTTGGTATCAGAGTCAGAAGGGTCAAATTTCTAAAACCGTTTAAAAATAATAATAATAATAATAATAATTAAAAAATTTTGATTGTTTGATAGTTTTGTTCTTTATGTTAGAGAGTTGATTGATTGCGTTTGAATTCTATGATTGTGTTGATTATTGTTTGAAATTCTTTCTGCTACAAGCGTGAAAGTAGGAATAGTATTTTTGCGACAGAGTTCAGAGGTTGTTAAGCCTGACGTTTTGCAAGTAATCGTCAGAGAAATGCATTAAAAGTTTAATGGGGTGTCGAAAGCTTAAAAGCATGGAATGCTTTGAAAGAGAGATGATCGAAAATTCAAGGACAAATTTTATTTAAGTGGGAGAGAATTGTAACACGATCCCTCTCATCTTTAGTTAAGCCATTTTATTTCATTATTTCGTTTGTGCGCATATATACATGTGTATATATCTCCTTCTCCATTAGAAAAGCCGTAAAACTCTTACAAGCAAACCCTAGTCGCTTTTAGTGAGAAAAAGAAAAGAGATCAAAGAGAAAAAAGGTTGATAGTTAAGGTTGCTGAAGACATTGTCTATGTCGGAGCTCGCCATCGTTGCCGTCGTTTGTAAGTGAAGATTTTCCCGTGATGTCTCGATATGTGAAGGAGAGGAGGAGTTGGGCGGAGTTATCGGAGGGAAGCAGACCATATCGTGATCATGTTGGGTGTCTGATCAATTAGTTGAGTCATGGTTTGAATTAGTTGTTGTTCCACTTTGTTTCAGAGTTAGTTGTTTTCGAGTCTTTAGGAGTAGAAGTGTGCGACGTGAGTCTTGAGTTTCTTTCTGTTTTATTAGCTTTCTCTGTTAGCAATGTAAGGCTATATACAATCATTAGTTTCTATTCAATGAAGTGTCTCTTTCAGTTCAATTGTGTCTGCAATATCAAACTACAATTCACATTTGGTATCAGAGCAAAATCCGGTGAGAGAGAGACGAAAAGAGTGAAAATAGAGAGAGAAACAAAAGAGTGAAGAGATGTCAATCTCAGACAAATTTGTGCAACCGGCAATTCCCAGATTCGATGGCCATTATGATTATTGGTCAATGACGATGGAGAATTTCCTAAGGAGCAAAGAGATGTCGAATTTGGTGGATGAGGGAATACCGGTGGTGGCAATCGGATCAACACCAGCGAGTGAAGCCCAGAGGAATCAATGAAAAGCATCTGAAAGTGAAAAACTATTTGTTCCAAGCAATTGACAGGGAGATCTTGGAGACAATTCTGGATAAGGGGACGTCCAAAGCGGTTTTGGAATCAATGAAAAGGAAATATCAGGGTTCAACAAAGGTGAAACGAGCCAAACTCCAGGCTTTGAGAAGAGAATTCGAGATGCTCGTTATGAAAGAAGGTGAGAAGATAGATGCTTTCTTGGGAAGAACTCTATCGGTGGTAAACAAAATGAAGACAAATGGGGACAATGTGGAGCAGAGCACAATTGTGAGTAAGATACTCAGATCACTAACCACAAAATTCAATTATGTGGTGTGCTCGATTGAAGAATCAAATGATCTAGATACACTAAGTGTCGATGAGTTACATGGGAGTCTATTAGTTCATGACGGAAGGATGCAAGGGCTGCAAGAGGAGGAACATGTTCTGAAGGTAACTCAAGAAGAACGCCCTCGCCGAGGAAATGGACGAGGCAACTTTCGTTGTGGTCATGGCAGAGGCCGAGGAAGGTTCATGCCAAATAAGGCACTTGTTGAGTGTTTTAAGTGTCACAAGTTGGGACATTTTCAATTTGAATGTCCTGAATGGGAAAACAAAGCAAACTATGCTGAATTGGAGGAAGCAGATGAATTGCTCTTGATGGCTCATATCAAATTTGATGAAGCTAAATCAGAAGGGAAAGACGAACAGCTTCTGATGACTAATGTTGAACCCAACAAGATGAAAAGAGAAGATACGTGGTTCCTTGACTCAGGATGTAGTAATCACATGACAGGAGATACAGAGTGGTTCTGCAGCTTGGAGGATAATTTCACAAGGACTGTGAAACTTGGTAATGATACTCGGATGTCTGTAGCTGGCAAAGGAAGCATAAGGGTGCAAGTTGGATGCATCACCCAGGTTATCTCTGATGTTTACTATGTACCAGAACTGAGAAATAATTTGCTAAGTATAGGACAGTTACAAGACAGAGGTCTTGCGATTCTAATTCAAGATGGCACATGTAAAGTGTTTCATCCAGATATAGGTGTGATTATGCAGACCAACATGAGTGGGAACAGGATGTTCTATGTGCTGGCAGCTCCATCAAAGAAAAACCCAATGTGCTTACAGGCGGAGGAGATAGTAGAAAAAGAAGTTCACATGTGGCATTGTCTTTTTGGGCACTTGAACTTTGATGGATTACGGATGCTAGCACACAAAGAAATGGTCACAGGTCTGCCGCATTTGAAGCCAACAAAGGAAATATGCTCTACATGTCTAGCTGGAAAACAACACAGAGCTTCAATACCAAAGAAAAGTACATGGCGAGCATCAGCACAACTATAACTTGTGCATTCTGACATCTGCGGTCCGATTACGCCAGCTTCGCACAGCGAAAAACGGTATATTCTTAGCTTTATCGATGACTTCTCAAGAAAAACTTGGATATACTTTCTACATGATAAATCAGAGGCGTTCAGTGTTTAAAAGCTTCAAAGTCAAGGTAGATAAGGAGATAGGAAAATCTGTTAAGTGTCTAAGAACAGATCGAGGTGGTGAATTCAACTCTTTTGAATTTGGTGGATTTTGCAAGACTGAAGGAATCAATAGGCAATTAACTACAGCTTATACGCCGCAACAAAACGGCGTAGCCGAAAGAAAGAATCGAACAATCATGAATGTTGTTCGATCAATGTTAAGTAAGAGACAAGTCCCTAAAATGTTCTGGTCCGAAGCAGCAAGGTGGAGTATCCATGTCCAAAATCGAAGTCCAACTTCAGCGCTTGAAAATATAACACCTGAGGAGGCGTGGAGTGGTAAGAAGCCTACAGTTGAATATTTTTGAATTTTTGGCTATTTGGCCCATGTTCATATTCCAGACTAGAAAAGAAGCAAGCTTGATGATAAAAGCAAGGAGTGTGTTTTATTGGGGGTAAGTGATGAATCTAAGGCTTGGAGGTTATATGATCCACTTACTAAGAAGGTTGTAGTAAGCAGTGATGTTGTGTTTGAAGAAGAGAAATGTTGGGATTGGGGGAGAACTGATGAAGAAATCAAAGAAGATGTTCTAGATTGGGGAGAAGAGGCATATGAAAAAGAAGTAGAGGAACATATAGATCTCACCATTAATTCTCAGAGTGAAGATCACAATGCTTCAAGTAGCTCTAATCTGCTTGTCCCAAGCAATCCTAATCTGCCTCAGCTTTCAACTCCACGAGACTCTAGTTTTGATACTGTCAGGACAACTCAGAGAGCAAGTGTAAGAGAGAAGAGAAAGCCAGGTTATTTGGTAGATTATGGAACAGAAGAGGGTGCACTCGATAATGAAGAAGAAGAACAGAATCAGCATAATCTCATGGTAATGATGATGATGGTTGGAGGAACTGATCCTATAAAATACGATGAAGCAGCAACACATCAGATTTGGAGAGAGGCGATGGGAAGTGAGATTGAGTCAATTGAGAAAAATCTCACATGGGAGCTTACTACTCTTCCTAAAAGCGTTAAACCAATTGGGGTAAAGTGGGTTTACAAAACCAAATTGAATGAAGATGGAGAGGTTGAGAAGTACAAAGCGCGACTAGTGGCGAAGGGATACGCTCAAAGCTATGTCATAGATTATGCTGAGGTTTTTGCGCCAGTTGCAAGACTTGATACAATTCGCACGATACTTGCAATAGCGGCACATTCTAGTTGGGAGGTTTTTCAACTTGACGTGAAGAGTGCGTTCTTACATGGAGAACTTGAAGAGGATGTGTATGTCAAACAACCAGAAGGATACATACAAAGGGGAGAAGAGGACAAGGTGTACAAGCTGAAAAAGGCGTTGTATGGCCTTAAACAGGCTCCAAGAGCATGGTATAGTCGAATTGAGTCATATTTTATGAGGGAGAAATTTCAGAGATATCAGAGCGAGCATACTCTGGTCACGAAATCAAAAGGAGGTAAATTTCTCATTGTAAGTCTCTATGTTGATGATTTGATTTACACTGGGAATGATAAGGAGATGTGCGATGAGTTTAAAAAATCCATGATGCTGGAGGTCGAGATGTCAGACTTGGGAAAGATGAGACACTTTCTGGGTGTAGAAGTGAAACAGAGTCATGAAGGAATTTTTATTTGTCAAAGGAGATATGCAAGAGAAGTCCTGGTGTGATTTGGTATGGATGAAAGCAATCTAGTGAAGAATCCAATCGTACCAGGGACGAAGTTGCACAGGGATGAAACTGGAGCTAAGGTTGATGAAACTGTCTTTAAACAGATGGTGGGAAGCCTCATGTACCTTACTGTAACTCGACCTGACTTGATGTACAGCGTATGTATGATTAGTAGGTTTATGTCAAGTCCTCAAGAATCTCATTGGGTTGCGGCAAAACGAATTTTGAGGTATTTACAAGGTACAACTGAGTTGGGAGTATTTTATAAAAGAGGAGAAACTGAGATGAAGCTTATGGCCTATACAGATAGTGACTACGCTGGAGACTTAAATGATCAAAGAAGCACAGCAGGTTTTGTATTCATGATGGCGTCAGGAGCCATATCTTGGGCATCAAAGAAACAGTCAATGGTGGCATTATCTACTACCGAGGCAGAATACATAGTTGCAGCCTTGTGTGCTTGTCAATGTGTGTGGTTGAGAAGAGTGCTGAAACAGGTTGGTTGTGAGGAGAAAATGGAGACTGCAATTATGTGTGATAACAGTTCAACAATACAACTGTCAAAGAATCCTGTTCTTCATGGAAAAAGAGTAAGCATATTGAAGTGAGGTTTCATTATCTCAAGGATTTAGTGAATGAAAGAACGGTGAGGTTGAATTATTGTCCAACAGAAGATCAAGTTGCAGATATATTAGCGAAGCCACTGAAGTTGGATCAGTTCGAGAAACTTCGAAGGATGCTTGGAGTGATCAACGTTTCTGAAGTAAGCTAAAACATTCGATGATTTAACCTAAAGGAGGGATTATTGGGTGTCTTAATCAATTAATTGAGTCATGGTTTGAATTAGTTATTGTTCCACTTTGTTTTAGAGTTAGTTGTTTCTGAGTCTTCAGGAGTAGAAGTGTGCGACGTGAGTCGTGAGTTTGTTTCCGTTTTATTAGCTTTCTCTGTTAGCAATGTAAGGCTATATACAGCCATTAGTTTCTATTCAATGAAGTGTCTCTTTCAGTTCATTTGTGTCTGCAATATCAAAGTACAATTCACAGATCATGGAGAAAAGAGAGCATGAAAGAGGAGGTGAAAGAAAAGAAGAAGAAAACAAAGACGGAGGTGGACATGTCGCGGAGGAGAATATATCATCGTCCACCACTGAAACCATTTAACGCCAGTCCACATTTAATGCTCGCGACATATCCACATTTAATGTTAGTCTCTTCCATACTGCTTCCACGTCACATCACATTCAGGTGTAGCAAAATTATTTTGAATACCCGTTCTATTGTCCAGAGACAATTCGGTCATCACAGATCTTTCCTAAAACTGAAATATGACATTTTCGGCAAGCCCACAAAAATGTGGCATTTTTCATAATTTTTTTGAAAAAAGTGGCATTCTCTAGTAAATTACCTAGATGTATTATGATTTTTTTTTCCTGCAAGTATTGTTGGTCGCATATGATTTTCACAAAAAATATATATATATATATATATATATATATATATATAGAGATAACTCCCGCGTAGTATGGATCCATATCTAGTTATTCATGCAATTCAATAGTTGTTTTGACTGTTGAGTGTTTATATACTTGTTTTATAAAAGTATACTAAATGATTCTCCACGCCACCATGTGCGGGCTAACAAAATTAAAAATGGTAAAGAAAGATTGTTTCATTAAAAAGGGATAAAGTCTCTACCGATTCATGATTTTTGAATTTTGGAGCTATAAATCATATGATGTTTAAAACAATAAATTTACCTGAATTTAGCAAAGTGTAACGAAATTTTCGCTCTAATGGTAATGGACCTAATGGTTGTTTAATGTAGATTACTGACTGTGTGAAAATTTCACCATCCCTAAAACTCTTTTATAGTCTTTTTACGTCTTCCTTAAGTCATAATATAATTTTCGTTTGTCATACTACAAAATATTTGAACTGTTTTGCCAAAATATATCCTAATTTTTTTGTTACTTCACTTTAATTAGATTATTAGACATGGTACATAAAGAGATGGATTGCACTATGTTGACAATCTTAAAGCTAGACGTGGACGCTTAGCTTACGAATCAGCAGAACAACAAATAAAGTTATGGTACTAATTGTTTGAACTATAAAAATGCTCAAATCTTAGACTTACCATACATGAAGCAGTTATTATTTTTTTTTGTATGAATTTCAAAATATATTCAACAAAAACCTGGGTTACAATGATTGTGACCTTTGTTTAGCAGAGTTTAACATAGTGAAGCAGAGATTAGCAGAGTTTTGTTTGGGAAACACAATAAAGACAAACCAAAGGGAAAGCATAGCGAGAAAAAAGTGGCAAAGGCTGTCATCTCGTTGCGAACCAGACCTGAAGACCATCGCTAAGATGAGCAGATGTAGAAGAAGTAGCAGTTGCTAATCGATTTCGAACGATTCGATCAATGGCCATGATAATCTGTCCTTGTTGAAACGGTGATTCCCCGTGTCGTCGTCTATTTCTCTCCCTCCATATAGTGTGAATGGAAGCTTGAAAGACATACCTCATCAGAAATCTGTGTGTTGGGGGAAGTGTAGAGTCTGATAATGTTGTGACGATATTGGCGAAAGCAACTGAGTAACACAGTCCCATAATGCCTCTGGTTATCTTTTCCCAAATCAAAGATGAGTAGGTTCATTTAACTTTGATTTCTGCCTTAAAAAATTTTCCTCCAAAACAGATATATTATCCCATCTTTCGTAAGTTATAGATTCTTCCATAACATCTTGGGTGTCAGCACTAAAGAGCGTTGCTGTTTGGCGAGAACACAACACCTCAAAAGCTTCTGCAGTTCTGCGGGAAAGGTTATGGATCTTTGTCCGCCCTAGTTGCCTTAAAATTGGTTTTAGCTGCTTTAGTTTCTAGGAGAAAATATGAAGAGCGAATGTCGAGTGGAATAGTGGGGCTGAAGCAGAACAAACAGAGTCCACTTTTACCAAAAATTCTGGAAAAGTTGATAGCACGTTGGTAAACTTAAAAGGACCTTTTGGCTTCATAACCTGGGCGCAAAAACCAGTTGTCCCTCCAGATGGTCTGAACAACCTTCGGAATCGAACACACAATATGATTGAGGGATCTTATGCAACCAATCTGAGTTAATCAGAATCCTATCCAACTTCTTGCAGATTAACCCAGTTGCCCTCTTATTACATCAAGTGAAATGAGGGCCATGACTCTTCATATCCAAGAATGAACAATACCGCTATACATCTTGAAAGTCCCTTATACTTGAGCTAATCATCGGATTTTGTGTGGCATTTGAGTGTTCCCCTATATGTAATGTTTCGTTAAAATCACCACAGCACATCCATGGCATCCCTCTAAAAGTAACGGAGTTCTGTTGAGTACAAATATCTTTCCATAACTCCTTCCTCTCTTCCTCAAAATTCGATGCATACACGAACGAGCAAATGAACTTCATGCCACTCTCTAGCTGAACTAGACAGGTAATCATTTGACCACTCTTAAAAACTACCTTTATTTGAACTTTGTTACTCCACATCACCCAAATCTGTCCTTGACTATTGAAGTTATAGTTAGACTCCATAGTCCAGTCCTTGAATGTTGAACCAAGAATGTGAGATTTATGCTCTTTGACCCTCGTTTCCAACAGTGCCCCGAATTCAATACCATTCTTTTTAATCCACTCCTTGTTAACTAAGTGTTTAGTTGATTTGTTAAAACCCCTAATGTTCCAAAAAAAACCAGACATCAATGGTTTTTACCTGGATTCCTTTTCCTGAATTTTTTGGGGTTGACATCCTTCACACTCTTCGTGTTGGATGAAAATTTTTGGGCTACCGTTTCTGTGTCCGTGTAGTCGCTTGGGTTCTCCCACATGACTAGCCAAGAAGCTAAGGCCCTTCCACGTGAACATTGAGGTTGGGACATTTTTTAACGTCACCAACATCGGCATCGATTTGAGCTCTGGCTGGGCTTCCTCTACGATAGGTGACCACTTCGAAACTATCATTGGGATGTTACAAATGTTCCACATGCCTCGACGTAAAGCTCGCAGTCTGGCATGTTTATTTCGAATACGGAATTTGATGGTTGTGTCATTGATACTAAACACATCAATCTTGATGTTTTTATCTCCCAAATTCCAGATCTTATTCACGATGACGTGAATCTTAGCTACATGAGGAGCCTGAGCTGGAAACCTTCTGACCAGGAAATCTTCTCATAGGGGCGGAGAGTCCTGGAGAACCTCATCCGGGACTGCAACCACTTTGTTGCCATCAACGACTTGAATCTCAAAATTATACTTAGATAGAGACTGTTTAGCAGCAACAGTGACACACGACCTTTGAGAAGAACCCTCTTTTGATTGATCTGTGGCTCGCCGAGAGATCTCTCCCTCTGGATCCATCATCGAACAACGGCAGCAGCCGCCAGTCTATTGCCTATCGAACTACAGAGGAGAAACCCAGAATAGGAAAAAGATGGCCTTCAAAATCGCCTTTACTTTGCTGACGTCAGCCGAGAGTAAAGTTTTTGTTTCATCCATGAAGCAGTTATTCTCTACATTGTTTCATCATTTAAACATAGAAAGCCTCAAATCTCAAACTTTCATGGTTGCAAAATCTCATAGAACTCATTATCCACTAAACTTAACTAAGAAAGTTCTTCTATTGTTCATTAAGATGTTTGGGGCCTTGCCCTTTTAGTATGTAACTATAGATATTGATGGTTTGTCACTTTTATTAATGATTGCACTCACATAACATGACTATATGTGTTGAAATATAAATGCAATGTTTTTGATATTTTATTATAATCGTGACGTGGTTTTCAGAGGCATGAGAAATTGACCGAAATCATCACCAAATTTTTTTTTTTTTGTGTAGGCCAACAATGGTCAACGGCCATTAACCGAGTTTTCCGATCGTTTTTTGGCTACAGAGAAAGTTTTGCCGGTTCGACTTAAACCCAAAGAGGTCAACCATTTAAATGTTGACTGGTTTTGTTTAGTTTGATTTTTAAAATTTATTTTGGTTTAGTTGAGTTTTGGTTTCATCTGATTTAAAAACTAATTTTTGGTTTAATCCAGTTCAGTTTAGTTTTAGATTTATATAATCAATGTTTAAACCGGTTTACAAAAAAGTCAAGATTTTGAGTTAAGTTGGTTTAATTAAAATTTGGTTTCATTTTTAATAGTTTTGGGTTTATTTAATTGATATAATATATGATTTAAATCAGTTCAATTTCGGTTTTCGATTTAATTAAGTTGCTTAAGACCATCATTATCCCACATATTTTTATAGGTGTCTTAAATATATTTTAATATTAAATTTTAGAGACACTCATACTTTATATCCCCAAAGTATCTATGTAGAGACATTTTTATTCATTTAAAGAGACTTTCATTCTTTTTTTTTCATTTTTTCATTCTTTTTAAAATTTAAAGGCACCCTTCCTAAATCAATGGAGATGCTCTAAGTCTTTATCTAAGACATAATGACATTGTTAAATGCATTATTGTGTGATGAATTAGTTAGGTTACAGTAAGCATCGTTCAATTAGGTTATTTTGATTTAAAGTCCATGTGAGTTTGGGGATCAGTGCTACTACTGCTGAATATACAGTTTATTATATGCGGTAGAGGCATAATTAGGATTCAAATTTAATCAAATGGAATTGTATTATTATTATTAGAATATGAACTATTTATATTGTTATTTGGCCATTTTTATTAAGAACTAAAAATAAAACTTAGAATGTGGTTGGAAAGTATATTAAACTGAATTTCATTAATTAATTATTGCATGTATTTGTGATATGGGAATGTGATAGAAGTAATTTCATTATGGTATGCTATATGTTATATCGTTGTGCTATTTGTATCATTCATGCAATGATGATATCAGAATTATGTATTAAAATCTTAGACTTATTGTTGGTGTTGTAGTCTGTGAATCTTCTTACCCTACATAGGGGTATGGAGACACTGAGCAATGGAATTGCAGCATACGTCCATGTAACTGTTGACAAACAATTGTTACTATGAGAGCATATCGTAAAGAGACTGTGTTCGTACCGAAGTTGCAACAATAGTTAATATGAATATTTTAGGAATCGCACGGAACGAACGCTTTTATTAAAGATACGATATCGATGATTACAGAAACTGGCAATAAACACAAAAGTACGAAGTAGAAGAAAGTTTCTGACTTGCATACGATTCAAGTTTATACGTTTTGAGTTTGAGAGGTTTTCTTTGTAAATTCTCTGAAGAATTCTCCGACCCCCTTCTCAATAGCTTCCTCCTCTATTTATAGAGAAATATTTGAGATGCGGGTTTTTTCCGGATCTTCTGTAATTTCTTATTTCGAACTGAACGGAGCGATTTTGTGAGTACAAAAGCCTATCAGTGTGTCGGACCTCTGTTTGGGCCCAAATAGTAACAGGGTTGGGCTTAGCCAAGCCCATATCCTACAATAGTCCACCCTTTAGTTCGGAAAATACGAGCTTGCTCGAGTTTGTCGAGCGTGGTCCTTGAATCGGACGCGTGTTTGTTCCAGATGTTAGGAAGGCGTAGCATTGCGTTATTTAGAGGGTGAGACGTATTTAATGGAACATGGAGGGCTTATGGAAGAAACGGTGCATGTAGACGCGTTTTTCCAAGAGCACGGAGCTCGTATCGAAAATTGGTGTCGTGGGCACGCTTTTCGGGGAACACGAAACCCATGCAGGAGATTTGGTGCGATGGGCATGCTTTTCGGGAGCGCGGATCTTGTACAGGAGGTTGGTGCCGTGGACACACTTATCGGGGAGCACGGAGCTCGTGCAGGAGAATTGGTGCCGTGGACACACTTATCGGGGAGCGCGGAGCTCGCGTAGGAGAATTGATTCCTTACAAAAGGAATAGTGTTTTACAAAATAAATAGTGATTTACGGTAGGAATAGTGTTTGCCACACGTTTTCCGGAGAGCGTGGAGCTCGTACAGAATATATTTGGTGCTGTGGGCACGCTTATCGAGGAGCGCGGAGCTCGTACAGAAGATGGCGGTTGCTTACAGAAGGAATAGTGTGCAAAACCACTCCAAAACCCTAGCTCCCTTCTTCTTACTATAAATAGTTGTTTCTTGTCTTTCACCATTTGTTTGTTTTTGCTTCTCCTCTCATTTTTGCAAGGTAAATTTTCATCTTTTTTTTTTCGTTTGTCGAACATCGGACTGTCGAAGCTCCGAGATTTGCCGAGCCCGATCCTCCGAATCCGTTTGTCGAACTCGTCCGGCCAAGGATTTCGAACCCTCGCCGAAGCTGCCGAGCCTTACCGAGTTTGATTTGCTGAACCCAAGGTTGTTCTGCTTCGCCCGAGTCCTGTTCGCCTTGCCGAGCCAACCGACCCTCGCCGAGTTCGATTCGCCGTGTTCGCTTTGCCATTACGTTGCTGTGACCGTTTTGCTATTGTTGCCGAGCCTGCAGAACCCGCGCCGAAGCTGCCGAGTCTTGCCAAGTTCGATTTCATCGTGTTTGAATTGTCGAGCCTCACCGTGTTTGATTCACCGTGTTTGATTCACCGTGCCTAGGGGAACTACCGAGCCTACCGAACCTCACCGAGCTCCCGAAACTCTCTGTACAGTCGAGCTTATTTGCCGAGCCTTCTGCCGAGCCCGTTGCCGACCGAACGCCCATTGTTGAACCGAACGCCCGTTGACTAGTCTTCGCAGATTCCTGCCGTGTCTCTGCCGAGCCGAACCAACCGAACGCCCGTTGTCGAGCCGAACCCTGAACGTCTGTTGTCGAGCCCCTTGCCGACCTAACGCCCGTTGCCGAGCCAAATGCCAAACATCTGTTGCCGAGCCTGTTGCCGACCGAACCCCCATTGCCGAGCCGCCTGTCGCCGAGCTCGAACGCCAAACCTTGTTGCCAAGTCGATTCACCAAAGCTGCCGAGCAAGATCTTGATTTTGCCAAGCTCGTCGCCGAGCCTTCTCAAAGCTGCCGAGCCCGCCGAGCCTTCTGCCGAGCTAGTTTGCCTCGTCAAGTTTTTTCCTGTCGAGCATGTGTTCAATTCACCGAAGCTGTCGAAGCCGAGTTTGTTTTACCCGTCTTTTGAATGTCTCGCCGTTTAGACAATTTCTTTAGTGGGGATGGCTCAGGAGGTTCTGTCGGATCAGACGGATATGGTGGTCTTTCGTTTAACGTAGATGACCTTGATGAAACCACTCAAGCTTCTCTGTTTACGGGATATGAATCTGGCAAAAGTCTCAGAGATGTTGATGAAGTTTTTCATGGGGAGATAAGCGATTGTAGTCTTGATCTTCCGGATGTTGAGCATGCCTTCGGGAAAAGTCTTAGAGAACTTATTAGATTTAGGGGAAATGGGGTGAACATGCCTATTACGGATGTTGCCGCTGCGAAGCCGATTGTTCTAAGAATGAGAGCTGGTACCGATATGCGTCAAAGTCAGAAAAGTCGCGTTGCGGTGGTTGAGGCTACCAAGCCGTTTGAGCCGCGGATTGATGGAGGTTCGAAATTTGTTGGTGTTCCGAAAGATTGTGGAGAGTCCCTGTGTACTAGTGGTTCGTTGGCTGACATGCTTAGTCGATGCCACATGTCTGAGAAACTGACTATCTTTAGACCAAAATCGCATGGGCGTCCTTGGACTCCTCGAGAAGGATGCATTTGCTTGTACGAGCCCTTTTTTACCGATTGCGGGCTCTGGTTTCTGCTTCCTAAGTTTCTTACACGCTTTTGTACGAGGAGTATTGCACTCTCACAGTTGAATGTTGCTTCGATCAGAAATGCGGTCGGACTTACGATTATGGGGGCCGAAGAAGGGATAGATATTAGCGTTGATCATTTTGAAAAGGCGACGAACTTTTCGTGTATGCGTGATGGTTCGGATTTTTGTTGTGCCAGCTCTAAGAGGGGATTTAAACTCTTTGAGCGTGCAAAGAGCAAGATTCGCGATTGGCGCAGATATTACTTTTTGTGAAGTTGGACGGGTTTTCGGTCGAGGATCTTTATCTGTCGCATGTTACCGAATGGAATTTGTTTCCTGGAAGTTCTTAGCTAGCCGTTTTTCCAACATCGATTTAAGTATTGCTTTCTAACCTTTTTTTTTGTTTGCAGAGCCTCAAACACGAGGGAATCTCAGAGGTGTCCGGGAAGATCTCCAAAGAATCGGAAAGAAAGGAACTTTGTAGTGGCCAAGCGTATTAGCTCATTATTGGACTTGTGAGCGTTGATATCTTATGCAAGTTTTTTTTTTTTTTGGCGTTGATATCTTATACAAGTTTCTCTGCAGGCTCATCTTCGTGTTTGAGGATGGAGAGGTCCGACTGTAAGCTTCCGAACTTCGTCGATCTGTTTGACGCGGATATAGTGCCTCTAAGTGATTCCGCTGCGTTGACGGTTGCTGCTGATCTCTTGTTCGGAGAAGAAAGTTGTCATTGATAGGGCTGATGACAGATCTCTCTCATCCGCTGCTGGTTCGCGGAAGAGATATTCACATGTCGGATCTGCGGGTGGATCTTCTTGTACCAAAGGACGTATGGGTCCTTCTAGGCGTGAGAGGACCGTTAGCATTGACCGCTCATTCGTTTTTGATTACTCAAGGGCAGACGATGCAGGCCAGGACGAACTCTCTCCTCTCACTTAGCCAGGCGAAAGGGACTCATGACTGTCTTGATAAACTGGCTGCTAAAGGTATAATTCTTCCTCAGGCGACGATGGAGAAGCTGAAAACACATTGTGATAGGTACCAGTCGGAGGTTGATCGGATGTCTTTCTTTGAGCTTGATGAGGGTGACCTTGCGATTTTTCCAGAGCATGCAGATCGCGGAACCGCTACGGTTCCCGTCGATGAGTAACCAGCACCTGCTCGATCCTTCTATCCCCACTTTTTTATGCTTATGACTTTGAAGATCAGATTTCGTATGTTTGGTCCCCTGTTGGGTTTTGTTGGATTTTTTTTGTATTTCGTATGTTTGGCCCTCTGTTGGGTCTTGTTGAATTTCGAGTTATGTTTTCTTTGATGTTACCTTGATTGCTGGTAATCGCCTTTTCATTGATTTTGCGATTTATTTATTTGCGTGGCTGAGCTCAGCTTTAGACTAATTGTTTGGTTTGCTAGGTCGAATTTGACTCAAATGATCGCTTTTGCTTGAGTTACGAGTCTGAACTCGGTTTATACGACGATCTTCATTCGAGTTGCGAGGTTGGACTCGGCTTATAATTTGTACATTCAGAGGTTGTGCGATCTACAGCTCGGCTTATCCTTCCTAAAAGTACACGATGATGATTAGCTTATGGGGCTAAGGGGTGAGTTTGTTCGCGCATTTTTTGGAAACGGGAAGTTATGACAAACTTGCGGAGCATGGTTCTTCATGCAAGGTTATCCTCGGCTTACTGTTCGCGAAGTTTCCTTGGCGTTTAAGCTTGGCTCGGAATATATTATGGAGCAAAGCGTCCCTTGGCTTACATGAAGTACGAAAGCCGGGGCTCGTCATACTTTTTTTGGTGCGGAGCTGGAGTCTGGCTTACCCTGTGGGTGCTTTTAGGTCGACGTAAACGTGCGAGCAGACTCGGTTTATACCGTCCGGTTGCCTGTCAGCTTAATAGGTGCGAATCGGGGTCGGCTTTCAAAATCTTTAAGTGTAAACTTTTAGGTTACTTAAGTAAAGATGTGGATTATTTCACCACTGCATCCATGTGGGAACGCGTTTTTAAATCGTACTCCTGGCCAGGGAGACGATGTGAGGACGACAGGCGCTACTCGCGTAGTTTTAAACCCGGAGGTTAAACTCGGAGGTAACGGCATGCTTGCACGCTGACGTACTGATAGTGTATCATGTTTGCAAATGTTGAGTTGGGCTCGGTCGTTTTGACGATGACATATGATTACGGAACTTTGGAGAGATTTTTTTGTCACAGCTGTGCCTTGTGAAAGGGCCATAGTGATTGGATCTTGTTGATCGACTCGGACGCTGTCTCGTTGCGCTCTCAACTGTTATGGTAAGCGGTTTATGTTGTCGAGATAACGAATGAGATCTTGGTTGCCTTGCGATCTGGTGTGCATGCAAGTAAAAGAAACGTGACTCGAGTGTCGACTCTATCAAGCACTCGATCAGGCCGATCGAGTCGTTGGTCGAGTAGGTGGTCGAGTGGTATGATCGAGTTGTACCTGAATCACAAAACAGAGAATGAACAACCAAGTCAGTAATCAAAATGGTGAGAATAAGAACTTGATCTTAAGAGATCCGAAATCCTAAATGTAACAAACGAACACCCAATTGGCAACGGCGCCAAATTGATAGTGCAATTTTTGCTATCAATTTCCTAATGCATTATCATGTCATTGCAATACAATATGTATCAATCCAATCAGGTGTGATGCTAATATACAGGATGCAATCAAATCAGTTAAGTCAAGCCAAGCAATAGGTTTGATCAATGGTAATGTATCAATCTTTAGGTTCGTGGCATTGTGTTCCCATATCACCGAGGTGATATCGAGTGCGAGATCCAGCCAGTAATCTGAACCGTTTCAGACTGTAGTCTTTAATCTCTAGGATCTCTCCATTACTCGTCGAGGGTTTCCAACCGATAAACCGGAAAACTAAATCAATTTGAACTTAAATCAATAGAAAGCATGAACAAGAACTAATAAGGACATAAACTAGAACACTAATCTTAGCTATCATAAACTAACAAAGCTAACAAAGTAGAGAATAGCAACAGAGTAAATGACTAACAAGAACAGAAACAAATAAGCAAGGCAACAGAATAATACTGAGAAATAAAAGCTCCTAAGGATGAGGGTAATGGGTCAGTGGCTCCTCTTTAATCAACCTAGGTGTTTAACAAACTCAAAAAATGAGCTAAACCCTAGACAATAGACTCAAAAGCTGACTAATTCATTCTCATGACAGAAATCATCAAGCTAAGCTAGTTTCAGACCTAATTCTCATTAGCGAAATCTAACCTAACAGGCAATAAGACTCAGCCTATTAAAGCCAATAAACACTCTATACATCTAATCTCTTAGGCTAGAAATGTAAATCTATGGAATTAGTTGGTTCAAACATTTCATGAAACACTTTCTGGGTGTTGAAATGTCTGGGCTCTAATTCCAATTGATTAGAAGGAAACTAGCATTAAGGACACTAATCCATAAGGGAATCATGAAATTTTAAGCTCAAATGGCCTAAAAGACTAAAGATTTGCCACTAACCTATCCCATCCTCAAGAACCCTAAAAGACTACTCAGAACTCATGAAGAACATGAAGAACACAAACCCAAAAAATCCTAAAACTTGCATAATCCGAGAGATAAAGATGAAAGGAGTAATAAGTGTCAAAGAATTAACAACAGAAACTAAATATATTGAAAACAATCTAGATTACAAAACAAGAACACAAACCCATAAAATCCTAAAATTGCATAAAAGATAGACAAAGGTATGAAGAGTAATAACTATCAGAGGAATTATATCAAAAACTTAATAACTTAGAAGAAATCTGTATTACAAAATAAGATTGTTCTTGGTGAAAATAGAGAGAAAACCTAGGCATAAAACGTATCCCCTCAACAAATGACTTAAGGGGTGTATTTATAGTGAGGGTTGCAAAACCCTAATACAGAAAAGGACAAAATAGCATTCGGTGGCTCCACTCGATCATGTGGATCGAGTGGGTGGTCGAGTGGGTGGTCGAGTCCCTTTTGTGAACGACTTTATCATTCACATCGAGTGGCCAGTCGAGCTCTTCCCTTGTGGTCGACTCTATCGTGCAGATCGAGTGCATGATCGGGTGGCTTCCTTACTCTGCATTCTGTGCTTCTTGACCGATCTTTGTCCATGTTTTAAACCTCCATTCTTTCCTTAATCCGGTAGCGACTCCAGATCACCTGTTTCAATACCTTATGCAAGATATGTATGCAATGCCGATGCAAGAATGCCTAAGTATGCAAAACAGAAGCAAGTGACTATAAATGGTGCAAATGAAGGAGGAAACAATGCGAAATGAGTTATCAATGTATGCTTAAAACAAGTAAAATACAGAGATATCAAACTCCCCCAAATTTAGTCTTTGCTTGCCCTCAAGCAATCAATCAAGACAGAAGCAGGAGAAGAAGTTGAAGGTGGGAATTCATGACCAAAACATGCTGATAGAAATGATAAGATCAATGTCCAAGTTAATAGTTCTAAAATGCAATGTGAGTGAGTTCTTTTTATAAATCTTTAGCCATACTCTTCACAAGACAATCTGACTTCAGTCTCAACCTAGAAATATATTCAAATCAACCAATCCCTTGAACATTCATTAAGCAAAAACTGTGAATCAAGCTATGCACATTCAATGAACTCATTTGGCTGAGGGAAAGGTTTTAAATCGCAGATATGGTACCTTCACATATGGTTTAAACATTATATAACAGGGATCTCTCAAAACCAATGACTGAGCTTTAGAAGAATGCTAAAGGTAAGGGCCAACCTATACATACAAGAATAGAATCCCATCTACCCAAATATACAAAAACCATTTCAGCCTTCCTATTTCTAAAGCCAGAAGATGATCTTATTTTTACCCTTGTTTACTTAAGGCATTCTTTCTCTTTGTTTTCAGTTTAAGGAGAGGTTTTTTTCTGAACTCGATGAATTCTAGCAGATTTAGGTTTCCTTAACAGCTATGGTTCTCTTTTCTTCTTTTTTTTTTTTTTCTTTTACCTCGAACCATTCGTTTTTATACTTCCAAATCCTTTACTAGATCAGCAACATATTTCCTTTTCCTCTCCTAAACACTCTAAACCTTTTCTTCCTTTTATCCTTTCTCAACCAAACCCCACACCTATAATTAAGCTCCCATCTAGTCCAAAAATCGTGAACTAGAACTACATGGGATGCTATTCTTTTCGGCTCAAACCTAACACTTTCTACCAAGCTCAATCAGAACAGACCTCACACTCAATAAATATGTATGGCTTGAAAGAAGGTTAGGTTATGGTATAGAAACTGTTCCGATAATGGGAATCAGCTCCTTGGATTAGTAAGAGTGGTAAAACGGTGAAAGACAATCCAAGTATGTATATGTGTAACCATGAGTTCAAATTCAATGCATAATCATGATAATTATGAGCCAAGTTCTGGTTCAAATAGATAGGGAAAGGCATCAAATCACAGCATGCATTAATTCAGATAAGATCAATTTGCGCATTCAAAGCATGGTGCTATCTTATACTCGAACTCATTCAATATGCATCAGAAAACTAGTAACTTGGGTATTGATATTAAGTAATGAATCAGCAAGCTTGCAATGTTGTAAATCATCCTAATCCCCTATGCAAATGCAACTACAAGAACACTCTCTTTTTGGGTAATTTTTTTTATTTTTCAAATTTTTATGGGTTTATTCTACGACTTAGATGATATGCAAACATATCCTAAATCTTCTCCCAAACTTAAATTACACAGTCCCTTGTGTAATAAAAATTCGAAAAACGATATAAGGATCAACAACAAAAACAATAAACATGCTATGGATAGTACAATGAAAAGGTGAGAAATTAGCTCAAGGGTTGGTGAAATCAGAGGGGACCAAAGCGTCCATGCTGTCTCTTGTGTGATTGGGCTAGATTACAGGCTCGATGGTGTACTCGATCACTGACTCGACCAAGGACTCGATCACGTGATAGAGTCGCTTGCTTGAGTCGGCTCTACTTGTTCTCGATCGATCAACTTGTGATCAAACCTTTCTCATGTGACCTGACCACCTGAAACACTAGGAAAAACACATCAAATATACCAAATCGTAGCTAGAGCGATTAATCGCGTTTATGGCTTCAACTTCATTATTAGCAATATCCATGGTATGACATAACTGTTTCATCACCGACTTTGAAACCATGATGTTAATCTTATTATCTTCCACAAGCAAAATCTTTGGCTTTGATGTTTCTTTGAGATTTGTCTCTTCCGTTTGAGATGAAACTGTAAGCTCCTACTCCATTTATAAAGTTCCACCTTATGAGCTAGCTTGTGAACTACTACAAGATTCATAATACTTAGAGAAACATCGACGATTCCCATTCTCATGTCGTCGGTCGAGTGGCCGATCGAGTCAGACTGGACGGACGTTGGACAGGTTGGATGGTCGTTGGACTCGATCAAGCACTCGATCGGGAGATCGAGTTATCGGTCGAGTCACATATTCACCTTCCTTGTTCCTTTCCTTCTAACGTCTCCACCACCCTTTTACCCTTAACTCATGCATTGTCCCCTAAACACCAAAAAAACTTAAAGACAAACCATAAAACCAAAACCAACAAATGCAAAACAAAGTAATAAAAAGAATGAAAGTTATATAAACAGGGATAGACATGGGACTTCCTCCCAAGTGAGCTTGTTTAAAGTCACTGAGCTTGATTTGTTACCCTCTTATGCTTGGAGCGGTTCACCGAGAGGAACAGAAGTTCTTTCTTGAATGATCAAGTCAGCCATGTATCGCTTAACCCGCTGTCCGTTTACTGTGAACTCAGCTCCATCTTTGCTAGTCAGGGTGATGGCGCCATAGGGTGAAATTTCCTTGATGTTAAATGGTCTTGACCATCTGGATTTCAGTTTTCCTGGGAAAAGTTTTAACTTTGTGTTGAATAACAAAACCTGATCCCCAGCTTTGAATTATTTAGGAAGGATCTTCTTGTCATGGAAAGCTTTAGTTCTTTCCTTGTAGACCTTAGAACTTTCATAGGCTTCAAGCCTGATCTTTTCCAGCTCATGCAAGTCAACTGCTCTTTTCTCCTGAGCAGTCTTGATATCAAGGTTCAAAAGCTTAGTTGCCCATGAAGCCTCGTACTCCATTTCCACAGGTAAATGGCATGCTTTTCCATATAGCAGCTGGAATGGAGTTCTCCCTATTGGCGTCTTGAATGCTGTTCTGTAAGCCGAGAGAGTGTCATCAAGCGTGACTGACCAATCCCTTTTTGAAACCCCTACCACTCTTGCTAGAATAGCTTTTATCTGCCTGTTGAAGAATTCCACTTGGCCACTGGTCTGGGGATGGTAAGGTGTTGCAACCTTATGCTTTACCCCATGCTTTTTTAACAGATTCTCAAACAGCTTATTGATGAAGTGGGATCCTCCATCACTGATGACTACTCTTGGAATGCCAAATCTGGGGAAGATTATGCTTTTGAACATCTTTAGTACAACTTTAGCATCATTGGTTGGACAAGCAATGGCCTCAACCCATTTCGAGACATAGCCTACCGCTACTAGTATATAGCTGTTTCCAAATGACGGCGGGTTGAAAGGACCCATGAAATCAATCCCCCAAACATCGAACACTTCAACCTCCAATATAGAATTATGTGGCATCTCATTTATCCTGCTTATATTCCCCATTCTTCGACAGGGGTCGCATTTTGAGGTGAAGCTCTGCGCATCTTTGAACATGCTAGGCCACCACAATCCTGCTTGAAGTACCTTCTGGACAGTCTTGAAGGTAGCAAAGTGACCTCTATAGGCAGACCCATGATAATGTTCCAGAACACCCTTTATCTCCTCCTCAGCTATGCATCTTCTGAACAGACCATATGACCCCTTCTTGTAGAGATATGGTTCATCCCAGTAGTAGTGGTTCACATCTCTTAAGAATTTCTTTTGTTTGTATGAATCCAAGCTCTTAGGGATTTTTCCAACAACCAAGTAGTTAACCAAGTCGGCATACCAAGGCAGATTTCCTTCTCCTAATGATAAAACTTCGGCTGTCACACTTGCTGTTTCCACTCGATCAAGCACTCGATCGACCACTCGATCGACCGTTCGATCCAACGATCGAGTTGGAGATCGAGTTGGTAATGGAGCTCTTGAAATCAAGATGGCCATGAGTGATTCTACAGGCATAGAGTCATCTAATGGCAAAGCATCGTCTATCTTCATTCTCGACAAGTGATCAGCTACGCCATTTTCGATGCCTTTTTTTATCAACAATCTCCATATCAAATTCTTGAAGCAAAAGGATCCATCTAAGCAATCTTGGCTTAGTATCCTTCTTTGCATAGATATGCCTCAAGGCTGCATGATCTGTGTAGACAATAACCTTTGATCCTACCAGATAGCTTCTGAACTTTTCGAAAGCAAACACAACTGCTAGCAGCTCCTTCTCTGTAGTTGCATATCTCCCTTGTGCTTCATCTAGGGTTCTATTAGCATAGTAGATAACATGCAACTTCTTATCAATCTTCTACCCCAATACAGCTCCCACTGCATAATCAGATGCGTCGCACATAATTTTGAATGGGTAGTCCCAGTTAGGAGCTTGCACTATCGGGGCTGAGATCAAGGCTGCCTTGATCCGTTGGAAAGCTTCTAAGTATTCAGAGTCAAAGTTGAACTCCATCTCCTTACAGACCAGCCTTGTGAGTGGTCTGGCTACCTTAGAGAAATCTTTGATAAATCGCCTGTAGAACCCAGCATGCCCAAGAAAACTTCTGATATCCGTTACTGTCCTTGGAGGTTGCAACTGCATCATCACATCTACCTTGGCCTTGTCTACCTCTATTCCATTCTCAGAAATCTTGTGCCCCAAAACAATACCCTCTCTAACCATAAAATGGCATTTCTCCCAGTTCAGAACCAGGTTGGTCTCTTCACACCTAGAGAGTACCCTGCACAAGTTCAACAAACACGAGGAGAAAGAGGAGCCATACACAGAAAAATCATCCATGAAGACCTCCACCATCTCTTTTATCAAATCTGAAAAGATAGAGATCATACACCTCTGAAAGGTAGCAGGTGCATTGCAAAGACCAAACGACATTCTCTTGTATGCAAATGTTCCATAAGGGCAAGTGAATGTGGTCTTTTCTTGATCATTAGGGTGTATAGGGATTTGAAAGAATCCATTATACCCATCTAGAAAGCAGTAATAAGGATAGTTTGCTAGCCTTTCCAACATCTGGTCAATGAATGGCAATGGGAAATGGTCTTTTCTAGACGCAGCATTCAGTTTCCTGTAATGTATGCACATTCTATGACCAGTGATTGTTCTAGTGGGAATAAGTTCATCCTTATCATTTTTCACAACGGTCATACCACCCTTTTTGGGAACACAATGCACAGGAGATATCCAAGTGCTATCAGATATAGGGTATATAACACCAGCTTCTAATAACTTAAGAATTTTCTTTTTAACAACCTCCTTTAAGTTTGGATTCAATATTCTCTGAGGTTCGATGCTAGCATATGATTCGTTTTCAAGGTGAATCCTATGAGTGCATAAGCTAGGTGAAATTCCCTTAATGTCATCTAGTGAATACCCTATAGGTCTTCTAAAACCTTTTCAATTCAGTCAATAGCAAGTGCACTTCATCATCATTCAGTTCAGCATTTACTATGACTGGATAAGTAGAATTAGGGCCTAGAAAAGCATACATTAGCCTGTTGGAAGTGGTTTGAGATCAACCTTAGGAGCTTTCAGTTCAGACCAATCGTTGGATCTATTGCAAGATAACTCGATCTGGGACTCGATCAAACCGATAGAGTCATCGATCGATTGGCTGGTCGAGTTGCCTGGTCGAGCCTGGCATGCCTCTTCCTTAATTGCTTCAACGACCTTTGTGTTTAACCCAAGAAGATCTTCAAAGATTTCTGATCCTTTTACTACACTGTGTGAGTCTAACAGCATTTCATAACCCAAGGTTTCCTTGTGCTAATACCCGGCTTCACCACTCTTTGTTAAAGTAGTCTGAAGATGGTCTTTTTCATTGAGTTCTTCCAGTAGTTCATCAGCAAATTGATCCATATCCTCAATCCAGAAAAGCTAACCCTCTATTGTAGGTTTCTTCATGGCATCCCTGATGTCAAACTTCATCTTGAAGTCCTTTCCCAGGTTGAGTTCAATCTTTCCTTTCTTGACATCGATTATTACTCTAGCTGTAGCTAGGAAAGGTCTTCCCAATATCAGAGGATCTCTTGGTTCCTCATCCATCTCCAGTACTACAAAATTCGTCGGGATATCCACGTATCCAATCCTCAGAGGTAGATCTTCTAGAACGCCATGTGGTATTCTAACTGATCTATCAGCCAATACCAAAGAGATGTTGCAAGCCTTGTACTTTACTGAACCCCAATCTTCTGGCTACTAAAAGCGGCATAAGGCTTATTGAAACTCCAAGATCACAAAGATAATTCTTAAAGCTCAATGGCCCTAGGGAGCAGGGCAAAGTGAAACAACCGGGATCGCCTTGCTTCTGGATTGCTCTCTTCTAGACGATAACGCTGCATTCTTCACTTAGCACTACCATTCCCTATAGCTCTTTAACCTTTTCTGTAAATGTATCCTTCCGAAACTTTTGATATGAAGGTATCAGCATAAAAGCATCTAAGAGAAGCATCTTGACCTCAATTTCACCCATCTGCTTATCAAAAAGAGCCTTATACCTTTCCATCTTCTCTTTCCTGAACCTCCTTGGAAATGGAAGCTTGGGTTTATATGAAAGAGGAAAAAAGCATGTCTCCGTTTTCTCCGAAGCAAATGGTGTTCCAGCAATGTGGGTATGGACTCGATCATCGACTCGATCAGGGGATCGAGTTGGTTCTGGATGTTGAACTCGATCGTTGACTCTATTAGGCACTCGATCGGGTCGATCGAGTAGGTGGTCGAGCTTATCAGTCTTAGCTTCATCGCGACATAAATCCTCCCCACCCTGGTCGTCACTATCCGCAGTGACCGTGGTAGGTCTTTGGGAGGTAGGTAGTGCTCTGCCACTCCGCAATGTGATTGCATTTATGTGGAAATCCTTTGGGTTTTGGATTGATTTCCCTGGAACTTTTCCCGCAGAGGCTTGAGAAGAAGTAGAGGTGTTGTTGCTTTCCAAGTGTTTGATTTTTGAGTTCAATGTCTCGAATTTGTTGTTGAGTTCATTGTAAGTGCAATCCATCTTGGTGTGTACTTCGGCCATTTTTTTAGACATCTCCATGGCACTGGATGCTTGTCCTTGTAGGAGTTGGTGGAGCATATTTTTCATATCTTGATCTTGGTTACTCTGTTTCACATTCATATTCCGATATGATAAGTTGGGATTGGGCCTATAATTGTTGTAACCTTTGTTATAACCACCTTGGTTCTGAATGTAGCTAATCTTTTCATTGTGATCAATCCCCCCATCCTGAACCTGGAGTTATTCATCCTTACAGACAAAATCAACATGCCGCTGCTGGGCTTGAAAGAGTTTATCCAATTTTTCATTCATGGCCTTCACAAAAAGATTCTCCATGTCGCTGAGAAAATCCTGAGATCTCATTCCGCAGTTTAGCAGTTCTAGAGTTAGAAAAGAATTTCGCAAGGAAGACTCGTTTGCATTCATCCCAGGAAGTTATTGATCCATGAGGTAAATTCTTTTCCCATAAATGGGCTTTGTCACCGAGGGAGAATGGAAATAGTCGCAGCTTCAATGCGTCTTCACTAACTCCATTGATTTTACAGCCATAGTTATTGGATCTTGTTGATCGACTCGGACGTTGTCTCTTTGCACTCTCAACTGTTGTGGTAAGCGGTTTATGTTGTCGAGATAACGAATAAGATCTTGATTACCTTGCGATCTGGTGTGCATGCAAGTAAAAGAAACGTGACTCGAGTGTCGACTCTATCAAGCACTCGATCAGGCCGATCGAGTCGTTGGTCGAGTAGGTGGTCGAGTGGTATGATCGAGTTGAACCTGAATCACAAAACAGAGAATGAACAACCAAGTCAGTAATCAAAATGGTGAGAATAAGAACTTAAGAGATCCGAAATCCTAAATGTAACAAACGAACACCCAATTGGCAATGGCGCCAAATTGATAGTGCAATTTTTGCTATCAATTTCCTAATGCATTATCATGTCATTGCAATACAATAGGTATCAATCTAATCAGGTGTGATGCTAACATACAGGATGGTAATAGGTTTGATCAATGGTAATGTATCAATCTTCAGATTTGTGGCGTTGTGTTCCCATATCACCGAGGTGATATCGAGTACGAGATCCGGCCAGTAATCTGAACCGTTTCAGACCGTAATCTTTAATCTCTAGGATCTCTCCATTACTCGTCGAGGGTTTCCAACCGATAAACCGGAAAACTAAATCAATTTGAACTTAAATCAATAGAAAGCATGAACAAGAACTAATAAGGACAGAAACTAGAACACTAATCTTAGCTATCATAAACTAACAAAGCTAACAAAGTAGAGAATAGCAACAGCGTAAATGACTAACAAGAACAGAAACAAGTAAGCAAGGCAACAGAATAATACAGAGAAATAAAAGCTCCTAAGGATGGGGTAATGGGTTAGTGGCTCCTCTTTAATCAACCTAGGTGTTTAACAAACTCAAACAATGAGCTAAACCCTAGACAATAGGCTCAAAAGCTGACTAATTCATTCTCATGACAAAAATCATCAAACTAAGCTAGTTTCAGACCTAATTCTCATTAGCGAAATCTAACCTAGCAGGCAATAAGACTCAGCCTATTAAAGCCAATAAACACTCTATACATCTAATCTCTTAGGCTAGAAATGTAAATCTATGGAATTAGTTGGTTCAAATATTTCATGAAACACTTTCTGGGTGTTGAAATGTCTGGGCTCTAATTCCAATTGATCAGAAGGAAACTAGCATTAAGGACACTAATCCATAAGGGAATCATGGAATTCTAAGCTCAAACGACCTAGGAGACTAAAGATTTGCCACTAACCTATCCCATCCTCAAGAACCCTAAAAGACTACTCAGAACTCATGAAGAACATGAAGAACACAAACCAAGAAAATCCTAAAACTTGCATAACATATAGATAAAGATGAAAAGATTAATAAGTGTCAAAGAATCAACAACAGAAACTAAATATATTGAAAACAATCTAAATTGCAAAACAAGAACATCAAGAACACAAACCCAGAAAATCCTAAAACTTGCATAAAAGATAGACAAAGATATGAAGAGTAATAACTATCAAAGGAATTATATCAAAAACTTAATAACTTAGAAGAAATTCGTATTACAAAATAAGATTGTTCTTGGTGAAAATAAAGAGAAAACCTAGGCATAAAACGTATCCCCTCAACAAATGACTTAAGGGGTGTATTTATAGTGAGGGTTGCAAAACCCTAATACAGAAAAGGATAAAATAGCATTCGGTGGCTCCACTCGATCATCTGGGTCGAGTGGGTGGTCAAGTCCCTTTTGTGAACGACTCTATCATTCACATCGAGTGGCCGGTCGAGCTCTTCCCTTGTGGTCGACTCTATCGTGCAGATCGAGTGCATGATCGAGTTGCTTCTTTACTCTGCATCCTGTGCTTCTTGACCGATCTTTGTCCATGTTTTAAACCTCCATTCTTTCCTTAATCCAGTAGCGACTCCAGATCACTTGTTTCAACACCTTATGCAAGATATGTATGTAATGCCGATGCAAGAATGCCTAAGTATGCAAAACAGAAGCAAGTGACTATAAATGGTGCAAATGAAGGAGGAAACAATGCGAAATGAGTTACCAATGTATGCTTAAAACAAGTAAAATACAGAGATATCACGGGTATCTTGGGGTTGACTTGCTCAAACGTATTTTCCATTTGGTGCAGAAGCCTTCGAATTGGAGCGATATGAACTGGGAGCCGTGGTCTATGACGATCTCATACGGGAGTCCGTGTCGGCAGATTATGTACTTCCATACGAAATTTTTCACCTCCTTTGACTGTATCTTTGCGTAGGACTCGGCTTCTACCCACTTGGTGAAATAGTTTTTCATGACTAAAATATATTTCCTCTGCCGAGACGCGGGAAGTGGTCCGATAATGTCCATTTCCCATTGCATGAATGGGTAAGGTGGTGTGGTTGTCCGTAGGAATTCTGTTGGTGCATGAAGGATGGGAGCATGGCGTTGGCACTTTTCGCATCGGGCGACGAACTTTTGACAGTCTGAGATCATCGTTGGCCAGTAATATCCGTGCTTCTGGATTTTAAGTGACAATGCTCGTCCACCTGAATGGTTACTGCCGGCGCCTTCGTGGATTTCCCGCATAACTTGCACTGCTTCTTCATTGTTAAGGCAAGACATGAGTATGTGCACAGCGCTCCAACGGAAAATCTGGCCGTCCATCATTGTGTATTTTGTGGTTCGAGCTCGGAGGCGTCGGACTGCCCATTTGTCATTCGGCACTATTCTGTCAGCTATGTAATTACGAATTTCATCCCTCCAATCGGTTGGAACTTCTTCCACACTATCGGGATTGGCCAAGTGGTTGGGCTCATGGTCGTTATTAGCATTCTCGACTCGTCTTGGTTGATCTTGAGGAACGATGCACAAAATGAGACGAGGTTTGGAAGGTTGTTTTGTGATTGCTTCGTCGACTACCGTCGTGATGGGTTCTTTGGTTCTTTTAGCAGGTAAACCGATACTCGGCTTCTCGATGCACTCGACAGGTATGATGCAGCACAGGTCGGGATTAGACGTAGAAGCTAACATGGCTATGGCATCGGCAGGCGCGTTATCGCTGCGAGGGATCTTATTAAGCTTGAAGTGTTCAAAGTTGCGAGACAGGTTGCGTACAACTTCGAGATAGGCCTCCATGCGCTTATTTTTGCTTCGTATTCCCCGCTAAACTGGTTTGCGACAAGCTGCGAGTCACAATATGCATGTATATTTTTGACTCCGATCCCATTAGCGAGGCGTAGACCTGCAAGCAAGGCTTCGTACTCAGCCTCATTGTTCGTTGCAGGGAACACGAAACAGAATGATTGCTCGAGTACTTCTCCCGTTGGTGATTCCAACTTAATTCCAATTCCCGAGCCGTGTTTTGACGAAGCGCCATTGACGTGCAAAACCCACTTCTCAACGGAAGATACTTTAGTGCTAAGTTTGGCGGCAATTCGACAAGAAAATCTGCAAGCACATGTGATTTGGCGCATGTTCGATTCTTATAGTCGATGTCATACTCGCATAATTCGACAGCCCATTTTGTGAGTCGGCCAGATTGGCTTGGACTATGAAGAATTTGTTCGGAGATGTTTGTTTGTTAAAAGTTTAATGGTATGTGATTGAAAGTACGGCCGTAATTTTTGCGCGGCAATCACAACTGCAAATGCGAGTTTCTCCAAGGTTGGATAGCATAGCTCTGCACCGTCTAGCGTCTTGATAACAAAAAAAAATCGGTTGCTGCTCCCCGCGGTCTTCTCGAACTAGTACCGCACTAACCGCTGAGCTGGATACGGTGATGTACATGTATAATATCTCTCCTTGTTCTGGCTTAGCTAAGATCGGCGGAGTTGAGAGATAGCTTTTGAGCTGCTGAAAAGCCTCTTCGCACTTGTCATCTCAATCGAACCGTTTGTTCTATCGCAATAATTGGTAGAACAGGAGACATTTGTCTGTTGACCTGGAGATGAACCGGTTCAGCGTGGCGATACGTCCAGTGAGCCGTTGTACTTCTCGAGTATTCCTTGGAGAAGATAGGTCGATTATTGCTGAGATCTGTTTTGGATTAGCCTCGATGCCCCGTTCGGTGACAAGATATCCGAGAAACTCTCCTGAAGTTATGCCAAACGAACACTTGGCTGGATTTAGCTTCATGCCATATGCGATTTAATATTGGGAAACGTTATCGTAGATGACTGATGTGATCTTCGGAACGGTTCAATTTGACTAACATGTCATCGATGTAGACATCCATTATTTTTCCTAGTTGCTCTGAAAACATCTGGTTCACCAGTCGTTGGTAGGTCGCACCTGCATTTTTAAGGCCGAAAGGTATTACCTTGTAGCAATACGTTCCTTGGTCAGTAATGAAAGCAGTTTTCTCCCGATCAGATTTATGCATAAGGATCTGGTTATAGCCAGAAAATGCTTCCATGAATGAGAGTAGCTCGTTGCCGGCTGTCGCTTCAACGATTTTGTTGATGTTTCGGAGCGGGAAGCTATCTTTTGGGCACGCTTTGTTAAGATCAGTGAAGTCGATACATACTCGCCATTTCTCGTTCTTTTTCTTGACGACGACTTGATTGCTTAACTAGTCTGGATATCGTATCTCGTCGATAGATCCAGCATCGAGTAATTTTCTGACTTCCTCTTTGATTGCTTGAGCACGGTCAGGGCCTAGTTTACACCGTTTTTGCTAGACTGGTATTGATGATATGCCTGGCAGGGTCAATACCAGGCATATCGTCAATGGACCATGCAAAAGTACCAGCGTTTTGTTGAAGAAAATCAACGAGTTCTTTCCGGAGTTCCGAAGATAGATTGGTGTCGATACCAACACAGTGCTCAGGGTCATTTTCATTAATATTTGTTTGCATAACCATTTCCACCCTTGGATCCGGACGTGCATCACGACCTACTGTGCGTTACGCTATCATGCCTTTTAATTGCTATAATGCTTTAGCATTTCGTTGCTTTCGCTCGATCATAAAACATGTGCGAGATACAAGCAGGTCGCCACACAAAGTATGGACGCCTCGGAATGTTGAGATCTTTACGCATTGATGGTAGGTTAACGGGACCGCCTTCATTTGGTGTAACCAAGGCGTTCCAAGAATCGCGTTGTAAACCACTGGTTTGTCAATCACCGCGAAATCAAACTAAGTTACCGTACCACCAACATATATTGGTAAAGTGACTGTTCCGACGGTCATGACCGTCTCCCCGTCAAAGCCTGTTAAGGGTTGAATACTTTGAGTAGCCTCTCGGAGATCGACTTCTATTTGTAGCAACACGTCTTTGAAAATGACATTGACTGAACTTCCTGTGTCAATGAGGATTTTCGTGACGGTGCTCTCCCCTATTAGCAACTCAACTACCAGCAGATCATTGTGGATATTGGCTAATCCAGCAGCGTCATCTTCCGTAAATTAGATTGGCTCTTGGTTTTTAACAGGCGGCGCGGTCTTCTCAATCCATGCTCGTTGAGTTTCTGCTTTACGTCGGTAGCTTTTGATTGAGCAGACAGAATCTCGGCATGACGTTAGTCCACCCATGATCATGTGAATTCGTCGTTGTGGAATCGGCTCATCGTCCACTTGTCTAGGCTCGTCGTTAACTCGCCTCGGCATTCTAGATGATCCCTGCTGCGAGAACGTTCTGCTCTGCGACCGGGCTCGTTGGGCTAGCGTCTGACGTCTCGCTGATCCCGGTTATTGTTATTTTTCCGGCGATCTTTATTTATTAGAGGCGTTTGCCGCCTGTTTGTCTCAATGTCGAGATCTTCTTTCTTAAATTTTGCCATTAACAAACTTTGTAATTGTCGGCACTCGTCGGTTGAATGCCCGGAGCTTTTATGGAACTCGCAGTACGTTTGCTCACGCTTTGGATCGGTTCCTCGTTCCCACTTGTTCCAACGCTTTCCGGGGTTGCTTGAGGAGTCGCCAACATAGTACGCTGCTGCCTTTTTCCCTTTGTCGTCCCGAAGATAGTCGGCATCGTAATGCTGACGAGGCTCGAAATGATCCTCTTTTATTCTTTCTCTTACGGGTGGGGCCTTTGCTGGTGCTAACCATTTTGCCATGGCTGCTTTCTCTTCCTCCATCTCGATGAACCGATTAGCACGGTGTAGCGCATCTGGTAAGGTCACTGGTTGATTCAACACGAGATCTTTTCTAAATCTCGATTCATGCCATAGGACATTTCGGAGGGGCGGTGATTGCAGCATCGTCGGGTATGGCAACACTGGTGACAATCCCTTTGAATCATCCGATAAATGCTCGAAGGGATTCCTTCTGGGTTTGCGCCATTATCCAGAGGTCAGCGTTGGAGGCTCCCTTTTGCATGAACACTCCATAGTTCTAGTTCTTAAGGAAGCTCGTAGTGAGTTCCTAATAACTGTCGATTGAGTTGGCTTCTAGGCGGGAAAACCAAGTTAACGCAGCTCCGCTTAGATGTTCGACGAAGAGTTGGCAACTTCCGACATCTAACTCTTCTTCTGAGAAATGGGCGCGTCCAATTGCTATGCTCATCGATGTCAGGAACGGTCGCAGAGTGAACGGAGAGTGTTGCGTTTCTTCTAACACATTCTCTATGTAAGGTGCCGAGCTGGTGGCGCTATGCATCTTTGACGATATGTCTTTCATCGTCGTCTTTAACTGTTCGAACTCTCGAGCACATATGTCGGCATCCTCCTCTTCACTTGGGAGTGGGCGCTCATCATTGTGCGATATTCGGCCTCGATTTTCATGACCGCGTTCGTCGGCAGAGCCGACGATCATGGAAACTGGCCTTGTGCGTCGAGTTGTACGCTCCTCTTGAGTTGTTCGATGTGGCCGCAACGTCTCCTCGCCGTTTTGCGGTCTCGCAATACGTCTTTCATATGATTGGAGTTGCTCGATCTGGTTCTGGTAGGCCTCCTTGGCGGCGATGACTGCGTTTAGTCTTTCGGTCATTCGTGCATCCTGACGGTCGAGTCAGTCGAGTAGAGATTGTAAGAGCTTCTCGACTCCAGTTCCCCTCGGTGTAACTCCGTCTTCAGGTCTCCTGGGCATGCCTTTGTATGCGGCTTCAATATTGGCTTCTGCACCTACTGCGGCCGGGATTGCCGAAGGCGGATATGCGATAAGAGTTGACGAGGAAATGTTGTGTGGTGGAGCAGAAGGTCCAGCGCCTTGCTGTCGAGTAGAAGGTCCAACTTCGTATTGCGGAGCGAGCAATGTAGGAGGTGAAGTGGATTCGATTCCGACTTCGCTTGAAGTTTGCGTTGTTTCGTACTCTTCCGGAATTATCGGCATCATCATGCTTGATCGTCAATAGAAAGTACAAACACTTCGTATGATGTCCCCAAAGACGGCGCCAATTGTTCGTACCGAAGTTGCAACAATAGTTAATATGAATATTTTAGGAATCGTACGGATCGAACGCTTTTATTAACGATACGATATCGATGATTATAGAAGTTGGCAATAAACACGAAAGTACGAAGTAGAAAACAGTTTCTGACTTGCATACGATTCAAGTTTATTCGTTTTGTGTTTGAGAGGTTTTCTCTGTAAATTCTCTGAAGAATTCTCTGACCCTCTTCTCAATAGCTTCTTCCTCTATTTATAGAGAAATATTTGAGTTGCGAGTTTTTTCCGGGTCTTCTGTAATTTCTTATTCCGAACTGAATGGGGCGATTTTGTGAATACAAAAACCTGTCAGTGTGTTGGACCTCTTTTTGGGCCCAAATAGTAAAAGACTTGGGCTTAGCCAAGCCCATATCCTACAGACGGGAAACTTATTTAACTAAAATGACAAAAAAGAAACGCACGATACCTTACCACAGAGGATATATTCGGAACTCACGAAAAGTTAGGGTCGAGTGTGATATCAACAGGTGCTAAGATGATGCCAAATTAACTAACCCATAATAGATTGATCATCCCTCATCTTTTATCATATCTCATGTATTGGGACCCAAACAAGAAGGATGAGCTAGTGGTCCATGAAATGTTTAAGCCAACCATTTATAAGCTTTTCATGCCTAGTTAAATAGATATTGATGATTAGTATGTTTAGTGACTTAAATTCATTTCTTTTTAATGTTTGTTAGTCTTCTAATTTCAAACATTGCTTTAGTTTAATTAGGTGATTAAGAAAGAAATTAAAATCATGGAAATGAGTTAGTCTACTTGTGTGAATTATTTCTTGAAATTGAAGTTGATTGTGTGATTATAGAACTTTGAATTGATCATTGGTCTGTCTTAATCAATTACGGTACCTTACCATGATCCATCCTAATAATCTTTGTTTATTAGTTTTTTTCTGTTATCTTGTGTCTTGCTTATTCTAGCTTTTAAGTTGTTTACATCTGGTTTATCTTTTTCTTTTTTTTTTGTAGATTCTAGTACTTCTGGTAATAAAACCCAAAATCATCTTGCCATCTTAGCTTAAGTATTTTCATCATACATTAGTGTGTTATTCCAATTGATTATGGGATCAATCCTTAATTGCCACATCAGTGTACTATGCATTTCTTGATAGTTTAGGAATTAAAACTCGATCAGTCACTTGTATTCGGTGAGGATGTAATAAGATTCACTATGAATGTTGTGCCAAAGAATGAAAAATGATCATGGATTAACTACGACATAAAATATTAACATCAAAGATGACGTTGCGATGTTTTAGTTCTGGTTGTGGTCGTAAAGAGGTTTAACGCACTAAGCCATGAATTTTGGCTTCAACCAATAAATAGTGAATCGAAAGTTTCACTAGGTATTGAATACAATGGATTGACTTCCGCAGTTTCGTGTAATTAAATAAAGACTTTGAAAATACATCAACTTAAATAATATACATGCATATTACGAACCAATCCTAGTTATTAGTCATAATTCTAAGTTTCATCTGCCTAATAAATTGGATCTTCGTGTTATTATGCCGTCCAAAAATTGATTTGAATCATATTAATCATTATGGTGATATGTGATGTAGACATATTTTCACTTATATATGCAATGGAGCACTCGATTATGTACATGAAAAATACTAATAACAATATAGCAAAGCACCCAAAGTTTTTAAAAAACCTGCTAATGATAAGTACTATTTTGTTAACTCGGGATATGCGAATTAAAAAATTATATGACTTCATAAAAGAAAAAAATGAAGAGAAAATGTGAGATATACCATTTCAACATGAGATAAAAAAAATTATTTTTCAACATTAGTAAGCTCTATTATTGAAAAATCTTTTTGAATTTGGACGAAGAAATGGAAGATCGTAAAAAAAAATATTAGAAATATCGAAGAAAATATTGGTGTTTTTTAATTGTCCGGCATAATTTCATCCAATGCTCAAATATCCTAGACGATGAATTCATGGTATCAATGATGTCAGTAAACACGCATGAACAACAAATCTAAAATAAAAATGTAACTAAGGAGATAAAAGACGCAAAGATGACGACATATGATGCGTATATGGGAGTTGAGAAAAACAAAATAATTCATTAGAATATTGTATTTATTTGTTTGTTTGAAAGCTTTGAGATTTTTTTTTTTTAACATCTAAAAATAAATATATAAATAAAAAATTCTCAATGTTTTAAACAAACATATAAATACAATATTCTAGTGATTTTTTTTTTCAAAAAAAATATTAAAATTTTAATTATGTAATTGTATTTTAATATTTTTTTTAATAATTGAACCATTAGCTAACTGACATATGTGAATTGAGTTTGAAAACCGTTTTTCGTTTGAAAATCGTTTCTCCATCTCTCTCTCACTTTTTCTTTTTTAGAATTATTATTTTAATAACTCATACCTTTACCACACTATTATTTTTTGATGTCATCGAGCATACATTTACTATAAAATTAGCAATAAAAGAAGTGTAACTAGGATCTATGGGATTGAATTTGAATGGTAAATCCATAAACGTTAGTTATTAAGATATGTAATGGTAATTCGAAATTTAAAATAAGTCCTGGCTGAGCACAAAGCGTAAAGTAGTATTTTACAAGATAGAGAGGCCATACGACTATTAACTAAAGTCTGTTGAGAGGAATCCTAAGATTGTGTTGGTGAGGAGTTCTAGTCGTTGTCCTGTCCACATGAGATATCACTTGCGGCATCGTCATCCCCACGGATACTACGATCTCTGTTCCATCAAAACAACATTATGAATCTGATCTTTCTCATAAGAAATAATAGATGATGAGACGTACACAGCTCAAGACTGACCTATTCCTTCTCGGATTGATAAATTTGGCCTTATTATTTCTTCGCTACTCACCAGAAATATATCTCCTATGTACAGATGATTCGTTGGCACATACACACTACACAACTCTTCTTCTCCATGGTCCGTCTGTTACCCAAAAAAAGTACTAAATTATCTCAATGCTGCTTTACGTTCCTCAAGTATTTTGCTTTTGTTTTACCATTTTTGTTGCTGAATAACTGACCTGAAGTGTCACCGATGATGTAATAAATCCAAATGCGTATTCACCAATACGAGGATGACGGATGATTGCTACCTCTTTAAAGGCGGTAGTGTTCTGGTCTGAGAACAAAAATCAAAGGTTATTTCGTTACAAAGGAAACCGAAAAGGCAGACTACATAGCAGCATACAATTACTTGTGCATTCAAATTATTGTGCCAGAATCCACATGAATATGCTTGCATTTTTTGCTAGAATAAAAGAGGAGCTTCTTTACGTGCTCTCTTGCACTATGACGTATATTTAGAGAAAAGCGGACGAATATATCAGAGATATTTGGATACAAGAGAAAGCTAACTAGTGTACAGATAAAAACAGCCTACATATGCTTAAATCATACATCCTTACCCGGAGAAATCGCAGTGCTAATTTGTTTAGAAGCTGAATATATGTGCTTCACAAAGGGCATTCGCCTTATAAACTGCTCCCCAAGCCAGAAAACCGTAGAACCCAGCCACGAAGAAGCAAATATTCCAACAAAGAAAGTGAATAGTACAGATGTAATGAACCCAAGTCCTGCAACAGACGAGAACAAATTAGAAGGTAAAATAGATATTATTCTCTGATATTTTCATTCTTGAAATTTAAGGAAACGATCAAGAGAGATGAAATGAAATGCTTATTCGACCAGGTACATTGTCACAATTAAGAGTTGGACTCAACAATTAAACAAAGAAATCTAGTATAACTACAGAAGTACATCAAACTTGTACACCTAGCTTAAAGCTACAAAACATACCATTAACTCTAGCACTAAGAAAAAACACTGAATCCTAATCTTCTTAGATATCTTAGACTATATATACCGTATACGATCTTTCTACATCAAAAATATTCTCTGTTTTCCATCTTTAATAAAGCACATAACATTACCATGAAAGTCAGACAAAAGTTGAACGCACACATCCCTTAACTAAGGCAGAGTAATCATAATTAGCTTTTCAGTCTTACCAAATATGTCAACACCAAGGTTCTCGTAAATCGGACTGAAGAAACCATCAACGAACTGGATAAACCACCAAGTGATGAGGAATGTAACAGCAACAGGAAAGAGGACGACACTGCCACACAACCAATATAAAACATAGTTGGAGTAACTGTAAGATATGATAAAATTAAATCATGATTATGAAAACAAATATTGCGGTAAGAGTGATTTACAATCCAGTCATAAACTTCTTGGACACCCAACTCTGAAGAACCGCATAACAAGCCTGCTCAAATACAAAAGATAATACAAGCAAATTAGAAAAGTCTTCATGTAAACACAAACAGATAAGAGTAATCAGCTTAACCTTTAAAGCTTAAGCTCCCTAAGGATCACTTATAAATGTCAATATAAATTGAATTAACCTCCACAGGCAACAGTTTAGGCTCCCTAAGGATCACTTATACTTGTCACGTTTACAATGAACTTCACAACTCGGACTTGTCTTACATAAACACAAACTATGATAACACTAGAACCCTAAATTTCTCAACAAATTCACAAAAGTGACTATAAGATAGCTATAATCAAACACCAGAGCAACAAAATCGAAGTTGATTACAAGAGTTCTTCTAATATTCACCAACGTAAACACAAAATTAGCAGCAACGAGTGAGCACAGAAACATTGGCGTCGACAAAATGGTTTCGGAAGAGACGGTACCTTGCGAGTAGAAGAATTTGGAGAGTTGGGAGGAGACTTGGGAGCATCGTCGGGGTCTTGGTGAGGAGTGAGTCCTTGACTGAGTGAACTCGTCGTAGCTTCTTTGTCTTCCGCCATTTTCTCCGGCGAGGCGGTTGAAATTGGTTCGTCTGGTTTAGTCGGACCAGATCTCTGATTATTTGACCCTTAGCGGATCTTTTGGGTCTACTCTATGACCTTTACGTAAGCTACTCAGTTTGATTAAGATCCAACGATTGGCACTGCAACACGTCATCCATCTCTAACAGTAAAAATCAACGCCGTTTCTTTTTTTTTCTTTTCCAAAAGGGTGATTTTGTTAAACAAAAGTATTTTTTTTTTTAAAGAATCGAAAATGTTTTTTTTTAAATGGTATTTATTGATTTTGCTATGTTTTCTTAAAAATTTAAATTTTTCATTTTAAAAGATTTAAAACACACAATTTTACACAATATGGTTGGGTTTATTTGATTTTATTTTTTTTAGGGTTTAGTGTTTGTTATTAAAAATATATTTTATAAAACAATTTTACAAATGTATTGATTTTGAAATAGTCAAAAATGGCAAATCCACAAAAAAAAATTTTAAAAATAGCAAATCGAAAAGATTTGGGTGACAAAATAGTATTTTTAACAATAATCTCATTTTTTAACACATAAATACAAAAATTAATGTCTTTAGCCGCGCGTACAAAATTTGTGTTTTGTATAAACGTAATTTAGAAGATATAAAGTGGAAACAAAACTATGTTTATATAATATATTTGTATGTTTGTGTAGTATTCCTTATTATATAAATATGAAAATAATATAATTAACAATATATGGGAAATTTTAACATATTTTATACTTTTGTTAGTTTTATTGTAAAAAGGAACAAACACGTTAATGTGTATTTTAACATATGAATTGTTAAATTTATTTAGTTAAGATTGTGTGACCGATAATTAAAAGAATTTTGCAATAATGGTGAAGTTACTCTATAATAAACTTGATATATTGTATTAACAATATGTCAATATGTATGTACCTCCAAAATGTTTTGGGTTAACAATGAAAAACTAAAGATGACCAATATTGATTTTTATGACACTCAAGCATATATTTTTATCACATAATATAATGTTTACTTACTTTTTACTATTTTTCATAAAAAATAGCATCGTTGACGTTGCATTTAAAAAGATACATATATCAGATTTTACACTACTCAGAATTATAAGCGTAAGATAACCTTCTAATCGAAAGAAGAGATCCATATTTTTGTCCTTTTGTATTTTTCGTAAATCTGAAATAAACAATTTCGAAGATAAAAATGTATTATTGGTATGTGATATTTATATCATCAAAGATAAGCAATTTGTAATGATCAAAAATTATACTGTGGATTATCTTTTCGAGATTGATATGCTGAAACTATACATAGTAAAAAAAAAAATAATAACAAATTACCAAATTATATTTGAAAAAAATGTCAAAAAAGTTTGAACTTTCAAATTGTGGAACAAAAAATTTCAACTTATAAAATGTCATTTTAATCTTTAAGTTTATGTTAACTTAATAAGAAAATGGTTAACATTTCTTGACTTGACCATTTGAGGTACACCGTTAAATTGAGGAAACACGTTTGCGGAGTTGCAGATTCCGTTAGCAGATTCTGTTTAATCAAAACGACTAAAAACTATATCAACTTCAAATTGTGGACGTTTAAATCATTAACTTTCAAATTGTGGACGTTTAAATCCTCAATTTTCAAAATGTTATTTAAATATCTAAGTTTTCGTTGACATCATAATCAAATGGTTAACTTATGTTGACTATGTCATTTGAGGCATATCATTAAATCGAGGAGCATGTTTACATAGTTAAATTGTCCTTTAACAGTTTCCATTTAATCAAAATGACCAATGTTCCAACGGCTATTTATCAATTGTATTCTCTTTTTATTTCTGATTGCTTCATCAAGATCAAACAATAATCAAGAAGTTAAAAATCTTCTCAAATTGAAATCCACCTTTGGAGAAACATAATCCAACGAGGGTTACAGGACCGGTCACGTGGGCTGTGACCGGAGTGAGGAGTGCGGATAAAACCGGGCACGACTCCTATGGCCAGTGTGGCTAAGAGAGCTCTGATCGGTCGCTGGTCTTTTGGCCGGACTGGATATGCCTTCACTCTCCGGGCATGACTCCTATGGCCGGTCTTTGAAAGTTCATGTTTTTTTGGAACATTTTTTTCAATTGTATTTATGCGTACTACATAAGAACTTAAGAAGCCTCGACTTGTTCTATAACATCAAATTGAAAACATAGGGTAAAAAAAATAGAGATTCCACACATTATAAGAACTAAAATAAAAAGGTTAGATTCTTTATGTTTTTGTAGTCTTTTTTCAAAAAATATTTTCCCTTTCTAGTTTCTTTGTAGATATTTTTTTTTGTTGATGAATAAATTAATCATTAAAATAAGAAAACTTTATAGCAAACAAAGTAGATGTCCTATTAATTTTGTTAAGACTAAAGAACCAGTAACTCATAGAAACCTGAGAAGAGGAGAACAAGGAGCATTGGTTGTACATTGGCATATGATAAAGAAGCCACAAAAGAAGATTTTGATTTAAGTTGTGGACAACATGATCTATCTGCCCATATACGAAATAACTAACAAACAAGACATGCTCAACCATGTTTTTGTTTAAGTTGATGCTGGGTGAATACAGAGCCGTGCCTAATGGGTTATGAAAATGGCATTTGCCTCAGGTCTCTGTAATATATATAAATCGAGAACTGACAAACAAAAAGGAAATAAAAATACTGAAAAAGAAAATAAAATCTCAAACCGAAAACGATATCAAAATTCCAAATAATAAAAAAGATTTCAATAAGTAAAATAACCTATTTAGATTGGGTTTTACAAGAAAAAAAAAATTGAAAATCTCATTTAGTTCTAAACTGGATATCGTCTTCTAAAGTATTTTTGATATTTTTTTACCGACTTCCATACTGATTATCAGAGTTAGCGTTATCGACGTTTTTTTCTACCATCAATTTCTTAGTCATTTGAAATTATTGTTTTGTTTTAAATAGTTTATATTGTTTCAAAATTATATTACATCTATACTATTAAAAGAAAATGAGGGGCAAAAAAATTACTGAGCCATTTAAGCTGTTTTTAGTATTTACGGCTTATGCCATTCTCACCTCTCTCTTTTATTTTTCTTTTTAACATCCGACGGTGGAGGACTTTGAGAAGACCGGCGAAGACCTCCAATCGAAATTGTTTCACCGTCTTCTTCAACTCTTTCAGTCAAGCAGAAAAAGGTCTGTTCACTACATCATCGACACATAATTGAGTTCGGTTGATGTTTGAATTACTATCTTCATTTTTTCTACAATTTTTTTAGTGTTAAGTATAGAAATGAAGATCAAAAAGAAAAAATTAAAATAAGAAGAAGAATTGGAGAGAACGTAACGCAGGCTTGGGATAAGGTCACGTGGTTCAAGTTGCAGGACCACAAAGATGTAGCCGTTTGCTCCAGCTGAAAAAGAAAAAGCAACAGGCGTTTTGTCGGGTATGGGAACAAGGTGATAAGGCTGAGTTATTTATTAAATGGATCTGTACACATTGGTATATGTGCTTGGTATCAAAGAATTTAGGTGAAGTGGTCTTACTTATATTAAAATAATTGCTTACATTGGAGAAAGAGAGGTGAGAGATAGAAGAGAACAAAACATCAAAGTATAAGCTTGTATTTTGTTCTTGGGAAACAGGGAAAAAGAAAGAAACCGTGTGAGATTCTTGTAAGGGATTTGGGGTTGTCTTCTCTTTTGTAACTTCTGTGATCTAGTGGATTCCGGGATTGTGATCCCGACCCAGACGTAACTTCCTCGTTAATGGAAGTGAACTGGGTAAACAATCAAGTGTGTGCTCCATTTCTATGTTCTTGTTTTTGCTCTGTTTATTGAGAAAGTTAATCTCTCATTGTTCTTATTTCAAAGCTCTAGCCTTTGTGTGTGTGAGAAGAAGCTCATTCACAGCCATAAAGAGACGTCTTTAGGTTGCAGGTTTCTTCTCATATTGGTATCAGAGCGAGGTTCAGAAGCTGGTGGTTCTCGTTGGTCACACTGGTCAAGAGAATCATGTCGTCATCAAGGGTTGAGTTGGAGAAGTTTGATGGACATGGGGATTACACGCTCTGGATGGATAAGCTTTTAGCTCAAATGGATCTGCAGGGTCGGAGTAAAGCTTTGGAAGAATCTGGAAAAACAAAAACCAAGGTTCGAGATCCGGATGAAACAAAAGAAGAGAGTAAGGAAGCTGAAGAAAAAGAGGAAGCTTTAACTGAGCAAGTGAAAAAGGCAAGGAGCATTATAGTTCTAAGTGTTACAAACAGAATCTTAAGGAAGATTAGGAAAGAACTACTGCTGCAGAGATGATAAAAGCTTTAGACAAGCTATATCTAGCAAAGGCTCTTCCAAATCGTTTCTGTTTGAAGCAAAAGCTGTTTGGTTACAGAATGACTGAAAACTTATCAATAGAAAGCAACATCGATGAGTATCTCCAACTCATAACGGATTTCGAGAACATAGATGTTATGGTGTCTGTTGAAGATCAAGAAATACTGCTTCTTATATCTTTGCCAAGACAGTTTGAACAACTCCGAGATACCCTAAGGTATAGCTCAGGAAGAACGACGCTGACGCTTGATGAGGTTGTAGCAGCGGTTTATGCAAAGGAGCTGGAAAGTGGACCAAGCTCTCCTGGTTCAAAAGGTCAAGCAGAAAGCTTGTATGTCAGAAAAAGGAGTGATCAAAGAGGAATGTCAGATTACAGAGACAAATCACCAAGATCATCAAAGTCTAGGTCTAAGTCTAAAAGTAAGAAAGTATGCTGGACTTGCGGAGAAGAGGGACATTTCAGGAATGCTTGTCCAAGCAAAAATCGGTCCCAGGGCAAGTTAAAGCATCAAGGCAGTAGCAGTAGAGGAGAAGCTGCTATGGTAAAGGAGAACAAGTCTGATGCTGCAGGGTTATACATTTCAGAGGCTCTACATTTGACAGATATAAGTTTGGAAAATGAATGGGTAATGGATACGGGTTGCAGCTACCATATGACGCATAAGAAAGAATGGTTTGAGAATCTGAGAGAAGACGTTGGAGGATCAGTTCGCATGGGTAACAAGACAACGTCAAGGGTCAGAGGAGTTGGGAATGTCAGAATCAGAAATGAAGATGGCACAACGTTCTTATTAACCCAAGTGAGATATATCCCAGAAATGGATCGTAACTTGCTGTCTATGGGTACCTTGGAGGAGCTTGGATTTGATTTTGAGTCAAAGAATGGGATTCTCAGTGTCAAAGATGGAACCAAGACTCTTATGACAGGAAAGAGGCATGAGAAGATGTATTTGCTTCAAGGGAAGCCTGAGTATGGTCAGATTTTGGTTGCAGAGAAAAGAAACGATGATACACTTCTATGGCATCGGAGATTAGGTCATATGAGTCAAAAGAACATAGACCTAATGATAAAGAAGGGGCTCTTAGACAGAAAGAGAATCTACATGTTGGAAACATGTGAAGATTGTGTATATGGAAGAGCCAAGAGGGTTAGTTTTGCAGTAGCTATTCACGACACCAAAGATAAGTTAGACTACATACACTCTGACTTATGGGGAGCTCCAACAGTGCCACTATCATTGGGAAAGTGCCAGTATTTCATCTCACTTATAGATGACTTATCAAGAAAAACATGGGTTTATTTCTTGAAGCACAAAGATGAAGCGTTTGAAAGTTTTGTGGAGTGGAGTGTGATGGTTGAGAATCAAACCGAGAGGAAGATAAAGATCTTGAGAACGGATAACGGTCTTGAATTCTGCAATCAAAGATTCAATGATTTCTGTAAAGAGAAAGGCATTGTAAGGCACAGAACATGTGCTTACACACCACAACAAAACGGAGTTGCAGAACGAATGAATTGCACTATCATGGAGAAGGTGAGGAGTATATTGAGTGATTATGGACTACCAAAGATGTTTTGGGCTGAAGCAACACACACTGCGGTCACATTGATAAACAAGACGCCTTCGTCGGCTATAAACTTTGAGATACCAGATAAGAGGTGGTCAGGAAGGGATCCAGTTTACAGCTATTTGAGAAGATTCGGGTGTGTTTGCTTTGTTCACTAAGACGATGGGAAGCTGGTGCCTAGAGCTAAGAAAGGAGTTCTATTAGGTTACCCACCTGGAGTGAAAGGATACAAAACGTGGCTGATTGAGGAGAAAAAATGTATGATCAGTAGAAACGTTTTGTTTCAAAAAAATGCAGTCTACAAGGATGTGATGCAGAGAGGAAAAGAAGTTCAGACCGAGGAAGAATTAGCTGATACAGCTTTTGACATCGACCTTTGGGACAACAGTGATATGGGTTTTGGTGGAGTTCACTTGGAAGAAACAGTATCCCTGAGTGATCATACTTTGGATCAAGACAGTCATCATTCAGAGGAAACAGAAACAGAGAATATTCAGAGTTCAAATGATGAAATTGAAGAAACACCAGAAAGTTATCAGTTAGTTCGAGATAGAGAAAGGCGAGATGTAAGAGCACCCAGGAGGTTTGATATAGAGGGTTATTTTAGTGAAGAAATAAAAGACGATGAGGATTACTTCGATGCTGAAGCACTCATCACCACCGTTGATGGAGACTCGAAAGAACCTGTAGACTACAAAGAAGCTCGTAGAAATGCTGATTGGGTTCTATGGAAGGGAGGTATGAGCGAAGAGATGGACTCTCTAAATAAAAATCACACATGGATCGTTGTCACAAGACCTAAAGGACAACGCATCATAGGCTGTAAGTGGATTTTCAAACGTAAGTCTGGAATTCCCGGAGTAGAAGAACCGAGGTGTAAAGCGAGACTGGTCGCTAAAAGATATGCTCAAAGAGAAGGGATTGACTACACATATATATTTGCACCACTGGTTAGACATGTGTCTATAAGGATCTTGCTCACTATTGTTGCAGAAGAAGACTTAGAACTTGAACAGTTAGACGTCAAAACGACATTTTTGCATGAAGAGCTTGATGAGAAAATATATACGGAAGCTCCAGAAGGTTTTGAGGATCAGTTTGAACCAAATCAAGTGTGTCTTCTAAGTAAATCTCTCTATGGTCTGAAGCAGTCACCAAGAAACTGGAATCAAAAGTTTGATGGGTATATGAAAGAGATTGGTTTTGAAAAGAGTTTGCGAGATAGCTGTGTTTATATCAAGAAAAACGCAGGCGGTTCAAAGAACTATTTGCTCATTTACGTTGATGATATGTTGATTGCTGCAAAAGACAAGAGTGTTATCTCAGAGCTCAAACAGAAATTGAGTGACAAGTTTGAGATGAAAGATCTCGGAGCTGCAAAGAAGATACTTGGTATGGAAATTACAAGAGACAGAGCTGCAGGAAAATTATGGTTGTCTTAGGAAGATTATTTGGGGAAGGTGCTGGAGTTGTACAAGATGGAGCAAGCAAAGGAAGTAGTGACGCCCTTGGGAGCTCACTTAAAGATGTATGCAGCCACAAAGTAGCAATTACTCAAAGAAGAAGAGTACATGAAATCTGTTCCTTACTCAAATGCGGTGGGAAGCATCATGTAAGCAATGATTGGGACACGACCTCACATATCGTATCTAGTGGGCATCATTAGTAGATTTATGAGCTGTCCTATCAAAGAACATTGGTTGGGAGTCAAGTGGGTTCTAAGATATATCAAGGGAACGCTCAAAACCAAGTTATGTTACAAGAAAGGATCTGAATTTGTCTTAAAAGGCTATTGCGATTCAGATTATGCATCAGATGTGGACAGTAGGAGGTCTATTAGTGGAATGGTGTTTACTCTTGGGGGTAATACGATCAGTTGGAGGTCATCACAGCAAAAAGTTGTATCTTTATCAACTACAGAGGCCGAGTACATGTCTCTAAATGAAGCTGTCAAAGAGGCATTGTGGCTCAAAGGGTTGTTAAAGGAGTTTGGCTATGAGCAAAAGAGTGTGGAGATATTTTGTGACTCTCAAAGTGCCATAGCCTTGTCAAAGAACAATGTGCACCATGAACCAGGATCGGAATCCAGTATACTAGATCAGTCATCGTCTCTCTCTCTCGTAATAGTCTTACTCTTATTGTTTGATCTCTCATTGCTATAGGGGAGTTTTGTTAAGTATAAAAATGAAGATCAAAAAGAAAAAATTAAAATAAGAAGAAGAATTGGAGAGAACGTAATGCAGGCTTGGGATAAGGTCACGTGGTTCAAGTTGCAGGACCACAAAGATGTAGCCGTTTGCTCCAGCTGAAAAAGCAAAAGCAACAAGCGTTTTGTCGGATATGGGAACAAGGTGATATGGCTGAGTTATTTATTAAATGGATTTGTACACATTGATATCTTTGCTTGGCATCAAAGAATTTAGGTGAAGTGGTCTTACTTATATTAAAATAGCTGCTTACATTGGAGAAAGAGAGATGAGAGATAGAAGAGAACAAAACATCAAAGTATAAACTTGTATTTTGTTCTTGGGAAGCAGGGGAAAAGAAAGAAACTGTGTGAAATTCTTGTAAGGGATTTAGGGTTGTCTTCTCTTTTGTAACTTCTATGATTTAGTGGATTCCGGGATTGTGATCCCGACTCAGACATAACTTCCTCGTTAGCGGAAGTGAACTGGGTAAACAATCAAGTGTGTGCTCCATTTTTATGTTCTTGTTTTTGCTCTGTTTATTGAGAAAGTTAATCTCTCATTGTTCTTATTTCAAAGCTCTAACCTTTGTGTGTAAGAAAAGCTCATTCACAGCCATAAAGAGACGTCTTTAGGTTGCAGGTTTCTTCTCATTTAGGTTAACAAACAGATCCAAATCTCGGATACCCAAGCCACCGAAATCATCCAGCACGGCTGACAGACGACTTGGAGATCGGAATAGCAGAGGCTCTACTCGGATTGAAAAAGCAGCCTCCATAGCTCAAGGAGAGGAGATGATTCAGATATTTCACTAGAATTATCGGAGGTTAAAAGTATTTCAAATCATGGACTTAATGAAACTATTTTACAGATAATTATGCCCCTGGAAGTATTTCTGATAAAGATCTGTCCAAATGCTTATTGAACAGGTTAGATTTAATGTTTTCACACATCTACATACTTTAATTCATTGGTCTCGGATTACAGACTTCTCTCTTCGTCGAGCAGGAGAAGTAATTGAATCTCAGTTTTTTTTTTTATCTACTTTTGTTTTTATCTTCTAATTAGCTGATGTATCTGTTGAAGTTTGGTGGTCTTTGTTTTCCCGATTTCGATTTTTATATGTTAATAGTTTTTCGCAAATCTGGAAATTAATGTGTTTTGTTTTCTTCTGATTATATTAGGATCTATGTCGAGACATTTTCATCATGAGGAAGCATGAACACGCCGATTTCTTCAACAGCTTCAAGTATGATTTTTAAGATTTCACATTTGAGAGAAGGAGCTTGATTCTCTCTCAATTTTTTGGTAAATTGCAGAACCAAAATTAGTTCTTTGAGTTTGATTATCTCTCAGTTTTTCCTGCGAATCGTTTAGTTTCTCTTTGATGATAAGCTTTCGCTGGGGCAGTTAACACGCTTTTTGTCTCATCCTTTCCTCCGATAGATTTAGCGGGGGATGACGGTGGAATCCTTAGAACAAAGATGGTACGGCAGTGCGTTTGGTCCACCTTGCTTCTTCTATCTGTGTTAAGCTTCGTCTTCCTTTTTCCAGCAACGGTGATCACGTTAAGTTCAAAGACGATCATTCCCCTGTTAAGTCACGTTAATAGGATTCTAAGTAATATTATATGTAATAATGATGTGTGTTGGGTTTGCATTGCAGGCAAACGTTTGTTAAGGGATTGGAGCCATTTGTGAATTGGTTGGAAGAGGCCGGAGAAGAAGAGTGAGTGAATGCTCTGCTTTTTTTTTTTTCACTTTATAGTCTATTCTAATCAAACAAACACAATCTTTGCTTCTCTTAATGCAAAATTCAGATGCTTTTAAGGTTTTGATTCTTACATTGTCTGTGTGATTTTTTTGAATGGATAATTACTTCTTTATTGGATTGTTTGTTGGTTTATAGACAGTTTTATAATAATTTCTATGTGTCTGATGATTAATTGGTCCTGACATTTACAAACATTCGAAGGTATTTCTGTTTTGAGCAAAGTTTCTATCTCCTCTCTAAAACGTTATTTTCTTTGGTTTCTTGAAATTTTACTGATGGTATGGTTTTCTTTGTTAGGGTGTGCTTACTTTCATGCATACGAAGGAGATATTGGGTTAAGCTCTTGCCGTCTCTATACATATATGGATTAAGTAAAGAAAATTCTTTTGTGTGTTTATGAGTTTTGAGTTTTAAGGCATATTTCTGATTTTCTTTTTGTGTTTATTACTTAATCTGCAGAAGAACATGGGAGAAAAAGACGACATAAAACCCATAAATCCTAAATATGCAGTTCTGGGATGGCTTCTTTGAAGCAACGTTTGGAGGCCGAAACGTTGTGGATCAAATTTGGTGGAGTTCTTCATAGTACTACAGGCTCTAGATTCAACGGTGGGATTACGCTTTTAACGGTTAGTTGTTGTGTTATTCATTATTTCCGAGACAGTTCATTATAGAGTACTTTTGGGACAAGTTCTATGGTTTGATTTGGCAAACAAGGTTGGATTGAGCTAAAGCTATGCAGGAGCGTTCGTCGTGCATCTCTAGAGTAAGGTTTGATCTATAAAGTCAAAAAGTAGTTAACAAAGTATGGTTAACATCAGGAGCATCAGTCTTTGTTAATTTCTAAAATTAGAATTTGGTTTATGATTCTTGATGTGTTTTGATTTGGGTTGCAGGGCTAACAGAAGCTAGGAAGAAGAAGTGGAAGCCCCATTACACACTTGGGCAAGTATGTAGCTTTTGTGAAATTGAGATTTCTGGCTTTAGTTTGTTCTACTTATTGTAACATAGGATTGATAAATTGGATGCCTCAAGCGCGTACAGGTTTCATCCAAGCGGGATTAATAGTAGGCATAGAACTGATCACTCTTTCATACTTTATATCAGGAGCTTGCATCTTTATTGGAGAAAATGAGTTCTATGGCAAGGAGGATCGATCAAAGTTAGTATCAATAAAGGATGCCTTCGATTCTTTTATTTAAAATGCTCTATATTATATTGTTTAAGTAAATTTCGTTTTCAAACTATTGTTAGGCTAATATCTGAAAGCTATAAGAAAGATGAAGGGGAAGATTCCAGAGATTGCAGTCTCACATGTTTCATCCCGTGTACTCCACGTACTCCAGGTGTGTTTTTGCATCTTTGAGTTTTATGGAAAGGCTACCAAATCCCTAAGAACATATATCTTACATTGGTCTATTGTTTTCTTCTAATACATAGATCTGTGCGAAGTATTATGTCTACATTTTAACGCCAAGTTGAATTAGAATTTGGCTTCTGATTCTTTATGTGTTTTGATTTGGGTAGCAGAAGCTAACATAAGCTAGGAAGAAGAAGAGGAAGCCCCATTACACTAGGTGAATCCGTTTTGCCGGGAAATATGCTAAAGATAACACAAGTGGTTGGAATTGGAAAAAAACAAGTCTCGAGGAAGGTAATGCAAGACTGTTTTGAAAATGGTTTAATTTCTGTCTATCAATAGCTCTGAGCCATTTTATTATAGGTTCAACATGAAAGTAAAAGTGAAAAGACTGGTTCTCCATATACAACATGGAATTGTGCCATATAAGAAACAACGATTAATTAGTTTGAAACTAAAAGACTGGTTCCTCAGGACTAGGATGGTGGTGCTTTCAAGGAGAAGCCCAGACAATATTACTTGGGGCAAAATGTCATCGAAGGAGTGCATCCTTCCTACACACGGAGATGGAAGCTTTATTATGGACAATGAAGAATATCTTTACAAGAAGGATTGACTGTCAGGAGTTTGAAACAGATAGTTCGGAACTAGTTGCGATGGTGCGATCTCCAGACGCATTGCCTGCGTTCTCCAATCTTCTAGACGAGTTTGGTTTGCTCCGTGTTTACTTTCCTTTTTTCTCTTTATCTTTTATTCCTCGTTCATGTAATATCAAAGCGGATTGCCTAGCTAGATCATCAAGATTATTTTCATCTGAGATTTCTTTTGTAAACTCTTTTCCTCCATATTGGGCAACCAATCATGGAATTTCATTTTAATATATGTTTGGTTGACAAAAAAAAAAAAAACTAATTAATCACACTATTTCTCTTATGTTTTTTCTTATTACAAACTGACACTTAGCCTCATGTTGTCTATCAACTTAGATTCATATTTAGTTCATATAAATAATATATTAATTTAAACTATTATATCCACTTTACTAGATTACAAATAATATTATCCCTATTTTATACATCCATTGCATTATAAATCTTATTTTTACATTTAAAATTTAAAATATAAACTTTATTCATTTATAGTGTCTAAAAACAATAACTAATTTTATTAAATGTAATTAAATTATTTAACAACGTATATAAATGAACGTATATGCGTCTCAAGACTATTACTAATTTTCTGATTGGCCCATAACTAAAACTAAAAAAAGCATAGAAGAACACGAAAGAAATAAATTTAGATTATTTTTTTTACAAACAAAAACAATGGTATACGCCGTAAATAAGATAATTATTAAAATACAAAATCGAATTTTAAATTATATAAATACAAAGTCGAGTTTTAAATAATAATAAAAATTATTCTGATAAAAATTTTTTAATCCAATGTCAAATTTTTAATAAAAACAAAATTTAGACTGTGGGTTATCTCTGAGTTTTTAAAAAACAAGATAAAATATGTAATTATATATATATATATATATTTTATCTAATATTAAGTATTAAAATCTTAAAATAATTTGTAATATATATAAGTAATTATCAAATTTAAGTTTTTAAAAAAGAATATGTGTATTTATGTTTAAAATTATTTATTATTTTTAACTTTAAATATATTTTATAAATTATAAAGAGTGATTTATTCAAATGCACGCGGCTACCCCGCATGTCCCGCAAACTTAAGCGGGACACTGCATGTTTACTATATTACTCCCGCGGAGACAGGACATGTTTTTGCGGGTCAAAAAAATTTAAATCCATTGCGGGACATGCCTAATGGGACAGATCTGACCTGTTTGACAGATCTAGCTAAAATCACTTCAAAATATACATTATGTATGTGTTTTATAGTCATAAATTTAAAATTCATAGTCAAGACTTAAACACCTACATAGTATTCAATATTAACAATTAACATACATTATTTAACTCAATTACTATACTAATAACCAACGTACATTATACTCTAACACCACAAAATACTTATAATTTAATTAATTCATATAATAACAAATAAAAATTTTAAAAAATATTGCACCCGGACGTCAGTACGGGCTATGAATCTTAGTTTTTTTGTAAAAGAAGTTATTGGAAAGACCCCTATTTTTGAAATTCGCCTTAAGCCCCTATAAGCCTAAGCACGACACTGGGTGAATAGCTTGGATCAACCAATTCATGGAGACACTAAGTTTTATATTAGATATTTTTTTTGTCTCTATAATTGTTTTTACAATTTTTGTGTTTATTTTATTGTTTGTGTTACTCATGAGTCATGACATATAAGTAACTGAAACCACATAGGTTTAGGGATTCGTTCGATGATGATGTGGTGAATCTAGAAGTAGCTAGCCCTCTTTGTTTGTTTGTCCCAATCTCAACCAAATTTGGTTTTTATTTGAAATTGGAAAAAGAAAGATTTTGTTACTTGTAATAGCTTCTATTGTTGATTCCAATTGCATATTTTTCGGCTTTTAATATATGATAATGGTTTTGATTTTGAAGATCCATAAGATCAAGTATGGTTTGATCAACCCCATTTTTTGGCTAGAGTTTGTTAGACTTTCTATATGGGATCTTTGTAGGAGTTGTACTCCAAATTTGTTAGGCCGTGACTCAATGGCATGTGAGAGACATCAATGCTATATCATTTTTGTATGAAGCTCTAAGACATAAAGCTGAGGGATGATAAAGTCGCGAGCTTTATCACTTACAACCACATGTGCTCTTCCTCACCACTCAAAAATAGAAACATCAAAGACAGATATCCTCGAGTTGAGGAGACATGCTACTTCCAAAACCATTTTATGGAGACATGTTTTCAAGAAAAAAGAACAGCAAATTAGACCAGTTAAAGGTTTTGGAAACTTTAAATATGCTGCTTTGAAATCAGATCGAGAGTTTATGAACCGATAATATGGGCTTAGGTTTAGGTTTCTCTCGGCCGCCGTTCACTAAAGAGGCTTGGCGGCCTACCGCTGTTATTCACCATGGGAGAAGGCTCCGGCGAGGCTTCTGTGGTGGTTTCAAAAGAATTTTCGATCTCTAAATCGTATGCCACTGCTGTCAGCAGCAGTTCTACTCTTTCTAAATTTGATGTCAGCGTTTCAGTTGTGGAGGGTAGAGCCACGGTTGCGGTTCTGGAGGAGATCATCGCGAATTATGTACCGCTCTGGGAGGACTTCCTTGTAGGTCGGTTTCCTTCAGATGCGCCCCATATTGCCAAGATTCATGTCATCGTCAACAAGATCTTGAATTTGGGAGACAAAAACATCAAGAACGATGCTTTTGTAGTGAATGAAACAATAGTTAAATTTAGGATCAGAAACGTCTCGGCTCAGCCTGAGATATGCACTTCGAAGGGGTATGTGGAATATCTGCGATCTTTCCATGATGGTTTCCAAGTGGACTCCTATAACGGAGGATGCTCAGCCTGAGATAAACTCTCTACCTATGTGGGTGCTTATTAAGAATATTCCCCACTCAATGTTCACTTGGCCAGGTCTTAGCTTCCTTGCAAGTCCTGTGGGGGAACCGAAACGCCTACATCAGGAAACAGAACTAGTCTCCAACTTTGAGGAAGCCAAGATTTTTGTTGAGGTGGACTTAACCAAAGATTTTCCCAAAACCTATTTCTTCAAGATAAAGGAGGAGGAAGCGTGCGCAACTTATGAATACCCATGGTTGCCTCCGAGATGTACGATTTGTAGGAAGTGGGGGTATTGTGAGGACGGTTGCTTAGCTAATTTGAACAGAGTATGTTCTCCAGGAAAAGAACTGCAAGTTAGAAACGAGATAAGTGATCCATCAGTCTCTCATCCATAGATCATCACCAAGTCTTCAGAGGCACCATCGGAAATGATCAAAGTTTTGGAATAATACGAAGGAATCAGGAGAAATCCATGAAAATGAGGATCCTAATTTGGAAGCGGCCAATGATGAAAAAGAAGAAGGTGAGTTTGTTACTGATAAAGATTGGTCATTAGTGTCTTTTTTGGGAGGCAGGAGAACAAATGTAAAATCTCCAGTTTTGATTTATGGAAATGTTCGATTAGTTTCGCCTTCTCGGTTTGATGTCCTTTGGGAACATGAAGACACAGGGGTGGATCTGGAGACAAGCCAAATGGAGCTGAGCGGAATGGTGAGCTATAATCGAGGGGAACTCTCTAACCCTGATCCAATGCCTATCACAAGCCCGAATGCAGTGTTATAGGACGTCCCTCCTATGATTGGGGACACAAGTAGCCAAGATGACTTCACGATTAGAGCCTCGTTACCAAGGTCATCGAAAAAGCCCATAAATTCCTTTCAAGTAATACTCAGAAACATAAGGACTCCAATCCTAATGGTTTCAGTAGAAGGAACCAAAAAAATAGACATTGATGTCGGGTTTCTTCTGAAATATTAAAAGTTTCAATAAATCGAAAAAGCAATTGGTTGTGAAAAAGTGGTGTCGTTCTAATTCTATGTTGTTTTGGGGACTATTGGAAACTCGAGTTAAAGCAGGAAGAGCATCTCAGATTTTCTCTAATTCTTTTTTTTGACTGTTTAATGATTTCTAATTACGAGTTTAATCATCTAGGGAGGATTTGGGTTGTCTGGAGCAAGCTGGTGCAACTAAGGGTGGTTCTTAAAAGTAGACAAATGATCTCCTGTTTAATCCAGCTACCAAATTCTACTTCGGAATTCCTCTGCTCTTTCATTTATGCATCAAATTTTGTAGAGGAAAGGCGGGACTTATGGGCTGACCTTAAGAGACTTCAGGATGATCCTCAATTTTTGGGTGAGCCATGGTTATGTCTGGGTGATTTTAATAAAATTTTTGACATCGATGAGTACTCGGGTGTTGTTCCATCCTACTCTTACCTAATGGGTATGAATGAGTTTAGAATTGCAGTCAGTCATTGTCGTTTCTCAGATATGGCAGCTTAGGGACCTCTATTTACTTGGAGTAATAAGAGGGGGGAAGGATTAGTATGTAAAAAACTGGATAGGATCCTCATAAATGATGAGTGGGCACAACTTTATCAGCATTCATATTGTGTCTTTGCGGCAGGGGGTTGCTCTGATCATCTTCGGGGTCTTGTTCGGATACAAGGAGAGAGACCTACCCCGCGGACTCCGTTTAAATTTTCAAACGCTATCACTACTATGGCAGAGTTTCATCACACTATGGCATTTTTTTGGGGTAATACAACACCTTTGTTTCTTTCAACAACAGCAATGTTCCGATTCATGAAGAAACTTAAGGGCCTTAAACCATTTTTGCGGGTCCTTAGTCGACAAAAACTCTCTCACCTTTCTCGACGAGTGGTGGAGGCCTTTACAATCATCCCTCTCCCAGCCTACATCCGAGGCTGCTGAGGAGGAAAGAATGGCTCTGGAAAGATGGAAAAAGGTAGCAGATTTAGAAGAGAAATTCTTGAAACAGAAAGCTAAACTGCATTGGCTTAATGTTGGGGATAAGAATAATTCATTCTTTCATTGTGCGGTTAAGGAGAGGCAGTCCCGCAATACTATACATGAAATTGAGAATTCAATTTGAGAGAGGTTAACTGACAAGGAAGATATTCAAGGCGAAGCAATTCGATATTTTAAAGACCTCTTCAATAAGTCTCAACCTGATTTCACCTGCATGACCATTGAGGAGTTAAGGCTTATTCTTCCTTATAGATACTCGGAGATGGAATGTAATCGGTTAGAAGTAAGGGTAACTGATGAAGAGATTCAGAAGGTATTATTTGCAATGCCTTCCAATAAATCGCCCGGTCTGGATGGTTTTACTGTGGAATTCTACAAAGCGGTGTGGCCAATTGTAGGTAAAGACTTCACGGTTGCAATTCAATCCTTTTTAAGATTTGGATTCCTACCAAAGGGGATTAACTCTACAATTTTAACGCTAATTCGTAAAAAGGAAGACTCGACTGAGATGAAGGATTACCGGCCTATCTCATGATGTAATGTCCTTTATAAAGTTATCTCCAAGATACTTGCTAATCGGTTGAAGGAAATCCTCCCTAATTTCATTGTGCCATATCAAACAGCCTTTGTCGAAGATCGATACTTGATGGAAAACCTCTTGTTAGCTTTGGAACTGGTCAAAGACTATCATAAACAAGGTCTCTCTTCGAGATGTGCTATGAAAATAGATATTTCTAAGGCTTTCGATTCGGTTCAATGGAACTTCCTGCTCAATATCCTCGCAGCTCTTAACTTCCCGGACAAGTTTATTCATTGGATTAAATTGTGTGTTTCAACTCCTAGCTTCTCTATTCAAGTTAATGGAGAACTAGTTGGTTTCTTCCGTAGCTCTAGACGTTTGCGACAGGGTGCTCCCTCTCTCCTTACCTTTTTGTGATGTGCATGAATGTACTCTCAAGGCAGATAGATGTTGTGGCGGTTGAGGGTATTATTAGTCACCACCCAGGTTGCCGGAAAATAAAGGTCTTCCACTTATGCTTCGCTGACGACATCATGGTTTTTACAGATGGTAAACAGAGGTCAATTGCTGGGGTGATCGATGCTTTTGATCAGTTTGCAAGATTCTCTGGTTTAACGCTAAGCTTGGCAAAAACAACCTTGTTTATACAGGAATCTCGGCAGCTCACCGAACAAAGATAGCTTCAACCTTTCCTTTTGAAGTGGGGGTCCTCCTAGTGAGGTATCTAGGTCTTCCTCTTATGACTAAACGAATGTCAAATATCGATTGTCTCCCCCTAATTGAACAAATTAGAAGACGAATCAGTTACTAGAAAACCAGATTTTTATCATTCGCGGGTCGCCTACAATTATTATCCTCTATGATTGTAAGTATAACAAACTTTTGGATCTCGACTTTTAGGCTTCCTAGTTCGTGTGGAAAGGAGATTGAGCGCATTAGCTCAACTTTCTTATGGCCAGGACCGGACCTTAATCCAAGGAGAGCAAAAATTGCTTGGAAAGAGGTTTATAAACCGAGAAGGGAGGGAGGTCTTGGCCTCAAGTTAATCGCTGAGGCAAATAAGATTAGCTGCTTTAAGCTTATATGGTGATTGGTTTTGGCCCGAAACTCTCTCTGGGTGGATTGGACAAAAAAACATTTGATCCGTATGGGTTCTTTTTGGTCTGTCAAAGAAAATACTATGTCAGGTTCTTGGATGTGGAGGAAGCTTCTCAAATTCAGATTGTTAGGTAAACGCTACCATAAGATGGAAGTCCATAATGGTGAAAATACATCCTTCTGGTTCGATTCTTGGTCTCCGCATGGTTGTCTTTCCGATAGGTTGGGTCTTTGCACGATCATTGACTTTGGAATCAGTGCTTCTTCAACTTTAGCCGTCGTGTTTTCATCCCATCGTAAGAGGAAACATAGATTGTCATAATATGATCCCACTAGATCGTGATCTCTTAAGGTGGATTTTAAACTGGATATACCTTCAACCAAGGTTACTAACCAAGGCTAAGGTGATGTGGATTGAGATCAGTCACGTTAAAGCTTGAAGATACTTTGTACTTACCTTGGAGATCAAGTTGATAAGCATTGTCGTTGATTCTCCTGATGATTCTAAAAGGACCATCGATTCTTGCCATCAGCTTAGACTTCCTCTCTGTTGGAAACCTTTCTTTCCTCAGATGTATCCAAAAAAGATCACCTTCTTTGAAAACCAACTTAGTTCGAACTTTGTTTGCATGCTTCTCATAATGCTTTGTTCTTGCTTCAATGTTTTTCCGACCTTTTTTATGCATCTGCTTCACTATTTCAGCCTTTTTCTTTCCATCTATACTTATCCTTTCACTCAAAGGTAAAGACATCAAATCCAATAGAGATAATGGTTGAAAACCATAAACAAGTTCAAATGGTGAAAATCTAGTAGCTGAATGTGTAGCATGATTGTATGCAAATTCTACATGAGGTAGACATTCTTCCCAAGTTCTAAGATTTCTCTTAATCAAAGATCTTAGCAAAGTTCCTAAAGTCCTATTGACTACTTCTGTTTGACCATCAGATTGTGGATGACAAGTAGTAGAAAACAAGAGTTTAGTACCTAGCTTAGTCCAAAATGTTTTCCAGAAATAACTAAGAAACTTAGCATCTCTATCAGAAACAATAGATCTAGGCATTCCATGCATTCTAACTACTTTTTTTGAAGAATAAATCCGCAATATGTGATGCATCATCAGTTTTGTTACAGGCAATGAAGTGAGCCATCTTCGTGAATCTATCAACCACTACAAAGATGGAATCCTTACCTGACTTGGTTCTTGGGAGACCAAGTACAAAATCCATGGAAATGTCAGTCCAAGGGTGGTTAGGAATTGGCAATGGCGTGTACAAGCCATGAGTATGCACCTTTGACTTAGCTTAACACACCCTCTACATATTCGTTGAACATCCCTTTTCATGTGTGGCCAATGGAAATCTTCCTACATCACCTTAAGAGATTTAGCTATGCTAAAATGTCCCGTCAAGCCTCCTCCATGAGCTTCCCTGACCAACAAGTCTCTCAAAAAACAATTAGGCACACAAATTCTATTCTCAAGAAAAAGAAATCTTTCATGCTTATAGTACTTTCCACTAGCATGTTTAGCACAAGCTGCATAAGTTTCCTTCAAATCAGAATCAATTTCATAGTGTTCTTTAATCATGTCAAACCCTAACAACTTTGAATCCAAAACTGAAATAAGAGCATACCTTCTAGAGATTTAACCCACCTTGCATGTCTCTTATTAAGCTTTTGCTGACCTTTCAAGTGTTTGAGGGATTCATGGTCGGTATGAATGACGAACTCTTTAGGCCAAAGATAGTGCTGCCAAGTCTGGAGTGCTCTCACCAAAGCATAGAGCTCTTTATCGTAAGTTGGATAGTTGAGTGTTGCTCCTCCCAACTTCTCACTGAAGAACGCGACTGGTCTTCTTTCCTGCATGAGAACAACACCAATTCCAACTCCTGAGGCATCGCACTCTATCTCAAAAGTTTTAAGAAAGTCTGGAAGAACAAGTAAGGGTGCATGAGTTAACTTCCCTTTTAAGGCTTAGAACGCATCCTCCTGTTCTTGTTCCCATTTGAAACCCACGTTTTTCTTGATTATTTCAGTTAGAGGTGCTGCTATAGTGCTGAAGTCCTTGACAAACCTTTTGTAGAAGCCGACTAACCCATGGAAACTTCGAACTTCTCCCATTGTCTTTGGACTTGGCCAATCTTTGATATCCTTCACCTTCTCCTCATCAACTCTTATGCCATCTGCACTTACAACAAAACCTAAAAACACAAGGTTATCTGTTCCAAAGGTGCATTTCTTCAGGTTAGCATAGAGCTTTTCCTTTCTAAGTACTTCAAGAACCGTTTTCAAATGTTCAACATGCTCACTAAGGTTTTTGCTGTAGATCAAGATGTCATCAAAATAGACAACTACAAACAATCCTATGTAAGCTCTTAACACATGATTCATCAACCTCATAAATGTACTAGGTGCATTGGTTAAGCCAAATGGCATTACTAACCACTCGTACAACCCATGTTTAGTTTTAAAGGCTGTTTTCCATTCGTCACCCTCCTTCATCCTAATCGGATGATATCCGCTTTTCAAGTCTATCTTAGAAAAGATTACTGACCCATAAAGTTCATCAAGCATGTCATCAAGTCTAGGAATAGGGTGTCTATACTTTAATGTGATGTTGTTAATGGCACGACAGTCTACACACATGCGCCACGATCCATCTTTCTTAGGTACTAGCAAAACTGGCACGGCGCACGGGCTCAAGCTCTCACGGATATATCCCTTCTCCATCAGCTCATTCACTTGTCTTTGAAACTTCTTTGTCTCAACCGAATTGGTTCTGTATGCTGGACGATTTGGCAATGAAGCTCCAGGAACCAAGTTGATTTGGTGCTCTATCCCACGTAGTGGTGGCAATCCTATGGATTTATCCTCTGGGAACACATCACTATAATCCTGCAAAAGGTACTTGAGTTCACTCGGCATGGCCGGTGTGTGGTTAGACAAGTTCGTTAGTACTTCTTTAAAAACAAAGAGAAGCAATGACTGATGAGAGTAAAGAGCTTTCTTAACACTGCTTGGTTTTATAAAGAAGTTTGAATGCTTAGCTGGTTTGGAATCTTGTTCTTTTGCTGGCGTTGAACTAGATCCTTTCTCAGTTTACTTAGCTTGATCCTCCTTCTGTTTCAGCAACACCTGGTCCTTGTGCACTTTTTGAGGTGATGATGGAGCTAAAGTGATCTTCTTGCCTTGGTGTTCAAAGGAATAATGGTTGGTGTAGCCATTGTGGGTGACCCTTCGATCAAACTGCCATGGCTTTCCAAGTAAGATGTGACCAGCTTCCATAGGAAGTATGTCAAAGAGAATTTCGTCCTCATACTTCCCAATGACAATGGGAATCATCACCTGGTGGCTAACCTTCATTTCTCCTTCTTCATTGAGCCATTGAAGCTTATAAGGTTGTGGGTGTTTTCTTGCAACAAGACCTAACTTCCTGACCAATGTTTCACTAGCAACGTTAGTACAACTACCACCATCGATGATCAAACTACATACCTTTCCTTCGATGTGGCAACGAGTGTGAAACAGATTTTCTCTTTACTCTTGCTCCTCTGGTTTAGGTTGAATGCTCAAAGAATGCCTTGTCACTAGCAATTCTCCATTAAGAGGGTTTTGCACTTGCTCTTCTCCTTCAGAAGGTTGAGAATCATAAACCACATCCTCCACTTTGGTTTCATATTCACCATTCTCCAATAGGATCATAGTTTTGCGGTTGATGCATTCGTTTGCATAATGACCTCTTTCTTGGCATTTGAAACATCTAACATCTCGGTTTCTTGTAGTAGTAGTCTCAGCTTTTCCTTTAGACTCATTAACAGGGAGGTTAGTTTTAAAATCATTTTTTTGAGTTGTGATTGACTTACCTTTGTCTTAGTAATTTGGCCGGGTAGAAGAAGATCCACGGGTTTGTTTGGAAACTCCATAAGATGGTCGTGTAGTTCCCCTCCTCTTGAGCTGTTGTTCAACTAGAATAGCTTTGTGAAGCATATTCTCTAGTTCCACATAATGTTCTAAGTTCAAGCTTACCCTGGATCTCTCGGCTTAATCCTCCAAGAAAACGTGCCATGGTAGCCTCTCTATCCTCATTGATGTCTGCTCTAATCATCAAGGTCTCCATCTCTTGATAATAATCCTCCACACTTCGAGTTCCTTGTGTGAGTCGTCTCAGCTTTTGATGAAGATCTCTATGGTAGTGAGTAGGAACAAATATTTTCCTCATGATCTTCTTGAGTTCAATCCAAGTCTCTACGGCTAGTTCTCCATTCCTTCTCCTACTTGTCACCAATTGATCCCACCAATTAATAGCATAATCATAGAATTCGGTGGCAGCAACTCTTACCTTGTTATGTTCGGAGTAATGCTGACAATCAAAGACAAGCTCTATCTTTTTCTCCCATTCAAGATAGGCATCAGGGTCGTTTCTTCCATGAAAAGATGAAATTTTGAGCTTAAGACCTCGTAAATCATCTAGTGGTCTCCTTCGGCCTTCTCTAGTTCGGTTTGCTCTTCTTTGGCTTTCTTGTGATGAGTAACCATCTCGGCTGTAGTACTCCACTGCTTGCTCATCCCGGGTCCTTCTAAGTTGCTCACGCCTCTCCCTTTGAGCTGGTGGTGTTTGTCCTCTCTGTTGAGTTTCTCCTTGCACCTCATCAAGCCGTATGTGAATAGCTTGAAGTTCATTCCTCATCATGTGCTTTACCTGTGCCAACAAAGCTTCAACTAAAAGTACATTAACATTTTGTGGTTCACCATCTTCAGGGGTTGGTGGATTAGTAGGAGGTAGATTGCTGTTGTTTCTAGTTCCAGCCATCTTTTATTCCTAGAAACAATAACAAACAGATCAAAGAAACCAACAAACTCTCACAAGTGTTTCTCTCAAGTTTTGGTACCCTCAGTGATTTGTCAATAAGTTTTTAATGGACAGAAACCAGTCAAACCAATGTGTAAAACCAGAAAACCAAAACAAGAAGAAAAAAGACAGATTGCAAGATTTTTGTCAGGAATCTGTCTTAACCAACTCAGACTGGATTTCTCCTCAGTCTCAAACGTTTGATCTCGTTTTTTTCTTACTTTCTTTTTTTTTATTTTTTTTATTTTTTTTATAAGAAGAGTGGCCCAGATTCCTTATTTATAGATAGACAGAAAAGAAAGTGTTTGTAGAAGAAATGAATAGATGAGAAAGATGATAAAAAAAACAGAAAACGCTATTACCGAGCTTAAGAGGTTGCTCTGATACCACTTTGATATGATCCCACTAGATCGTGATCTCTTAAGGTGGATTTCGAACTGGATATGCCTTCAACCAAGATTACTAACCAAGGCTAAGGTGATGTGGATTGAGTGGTCGCACAAGAGTTGCGGAAGACTCTTGATATTCCGGTTGATCTTCAAGATATTACGCACCTGAGGATCGAGTTTGGTTTCTGGATATAACACACCAGCAACCAGTTTTTTCTAAGATGAACAAGAAGAGAATCACTATCAAATTTGATAAAAGAAAAGTTGTTATTGATTTTTCTATAAGAGTTTAGCTTAAATAGAAGAAACTGTAGTTAAGACTCAACTAAAAACAATGAAATACGAAAAACTAGATGAAGATTGAATTAACTAGTGTGGAATGACTCTTCATCTTCATATTTGACTCTGCAACTTCCATTTGGCATTTTTCCATCTTAGTCGTACTTAGAGAATTGGCAGTCGTACATAGGAGATTGGCAGTCGTACCTATAAGACTGTGAGTTATTTGGCAGACTTGAGAACTTGTTCAGCAGACTTCTAACTTTGTTCGGCAGACTTCTAAATTGCACAGCACACTTGTAACTTGTTTTCCATAATGGCTTAGATAGTTGTTTCTAAAGCCTCTTGAACGTCTTGAACATGCAACAACACCAAAGTAGTGTGTTTTACTCCTTCCTCCAATAAATCCACTTGATTAGAAGCTGAACTAAGTATAGAACTTAGTGCCTTAGAGAATTTCTTGAATCGAGACCTCGTCATAGCTCCAGCTGGTACTTGCAATGCTTCCTCAGGTTCATGCTCGTCCACAGCTTCAAGCTCAGGTACATGCTCTGGTTCAAACTCATCCATGATCATATCAGTCAATCTTAAATAAGATCGAAGACGAAGTACAAAAGGTTAGGGACCATTGATCTACTTACCCGGATGTGGCGTTGTGGTGGGGTAAAAAAAGAAATGTTTAAGTCTAAATTTCTCACAAAGGAGATGCGGAACCAGATACGACAAAGGGGAAGCCAAGGAGTGGTCCAACAGTGTTTGGTTTTCAACATCTACCCCCAAGTTTTTATTTATAGTATGGCTTGCTACTCTTGATCGCTTGGCAACGGGAGACCGTATGTCTCGTTGGGCGGGTGGAAGTGAGAGAAATAATGGCACTTCGTTGATTTGGTTCCAGACAAGCAAAGGGATCACTCAACAGAGACACATTGTAGCCTTTAAAGATGTTTTGGATCTTGTGTCAAGGGTACGAGGCGATTTCTCCTAAGGTATGCTTTCCATACTATGCTTTATACCAATTGGTGAGAAAGAAATAGAAAATGTCACGGAGAGACACCTACTCTTGCGGACTCGCTTTTAAAAACAATTGACAATACAGTACGTAATCGGTGTTCGTTGCTAATGGGTAGCAGCCATGATCAATAAACGACGTGCTAAGGGAATGGTTTGTGACAAAGATTTGAATAAGCGGGCATCTCCTCTGTTTTATTCTCTTCAGTTTCTCTGCTCTGTGGTTTTGCTCTCTTCATTTCAAGCTTCTGGTTTTGTGTCTACCCATTCCGGTACTAAATTTTTAGATCAAATGCTGCACTTTGTGTAAACAAGTAACTTTATGTTGATGCAATATACTTTAACATTCATACAAAAAATAAATATGCTGCTTTGAAGACTAAAACAGATAAGGAGCTGGGAAAAAAGGAATTTATTGATCTAAAGAAAGATGGAAGAGGAAAAAAAAAAGACTTGATGGAGCTGTTCGAAGCATCAAAGAAAGTTTCTAACGCCTTGCTGCATTAAAGCTCTTTAATTACTTAGGGAATCAACATTACTCAAAAGCTACAGAACCAAAGCGGATGATGGAGAGGCTCGAAGGACCTACAAAGCACAAAAACCGCAAGATTTGCAGTCTTACATCAACTCTTCGTCATCATTGGAAGCAGATGATCAATGTAAAGATTTTGCGACCAATACGTATACGTTTCTTAGACATTATTTATGTTTTAGATTCTAAAATCATTTAGAAATAAGATTAAATGATATAAATGAGAGACAGTTTAAGTTCTTTTTTGGTAAACATTAATCATGGTTAGACTCACTCCGTTACACATTTTTTATTTAAGAAATGATTGGAGAGTAAATGATTTAAATGGGAAGTAATAAGATATAAAAAGAAATTTCTAATTGCACATTGATGATTAAAATTCGTTACACATGTTTCGAATGAGAGATCATTGGAAAGTAAAATAAGGTATAAAATGGACTTAATTTTATTGTTCTTTTTCACCTATGTATAAAAATCAGTTGCCAAATATATCAATAAGAAGAGATTGAAACCTTACTTATATATTTATATATGATTGGTGAAAAAGTATATATATGATTAAGAAAATTTTATTATAAAATATTCTTATACATTGGTGAAATAATATAGCAGCTTTGCGTTGAATTGGTTGAATTAATCAGACTAATTAAGTCTTACAAAAAAAAAGAAAAGACAAATTGTCTCTCTTATACTCTCATTTTTCTTTCGAATAAGTTTGTTGTCTTGGGTTTTTTTTATTTGTTAACCAGGGGAATTCCATGCGGAATCTGAGACTAATCCTCGGGTCCCGTAGAAATCCGGGTTTTTGTCATTAAAAGTGTCTACGAATGGGGAAACTAAATCACTTAAAAGAGAAATTGATCTCTGGTGTAGACCCATAGAAAAACTCTACACCTCAACAAGAGCCACCACCAACCCACCAAGTTTGGTTGTTTGTTGTCTTCTTTTCTGGTGATATTCCAGCCTTCAATATTATCTTCACATTATCGCCTAAACATGATCTGTTTATCAATAGAGTATTTTCCAAATTTTTTGTTTACTTTTCGTTGAAAAAAATCAAATATAGGTTTGATTTTTCACTCAAGTACCTCTAGCCGGTGTTGCTCCATTGAAGATAACGCTCTCTGCAATCAAAGGCAGTGTATATTTGCAATTTCCACTGGTATTTATATATCGTTTGGCCTCTTAATGAGAGTTTGAAAACCATATTTTGGCTGCATATTGATCATGTGTAGATATCAAACACATAATATTCATAGTTACAGTTTTCGATACAATATATCTACTTATGAATGATGGTAGCGATGGCTAAATTTTTTATCAATCGATTAAAACGTTTCAAAAATTTAAATCGGAGACACGAAATATATATAGGTTCATGCGAGTAAATTCTTGCATCGTTCATGCTAGTAAATTCTAGCATTATTTGCTAGACCATCCGTTTTAAAATTTAAATTGCATGGAATACAAAAGAGAGAAAAGAAAGAAAACAAATAATTTGGTGTAAACAAGTAAACAAAGAAAACAAGTAATCATCATTACTACTTTCAAAATGTCGAGAAGACAAATCATTCCATTGGTGTAAACACCATTTTCATCGATTCAGAGCTAGTTGATGTTCTATCATATACATCATTGTCCAAATAAGCGTTTCTAGTTAAAAGTGTGTTTATATAATAGTTTATGATCCAACAATTGACATTATTGCAAACACTTCATCCACTTGTAACACAAAAAATCAACACCGTTTTTTATTTTCTATTTGGCAAAATAACAAAGTTTTTATAACTTTTTTTGGAATAACTAAAAGGTTATAGGCTTAGTCCCGTCCATTTTCTCGGGTCGGGGACCAAAGCATTTTATATGGTAACTTCCCAAGTAACACTCGAACCAGCTTTGAATTATTACTTTAGCATAGTCATGATACAAGCTTTGAATTAACCATGATGGTGGATAATATGTTAAAACAATTTCGGAAATCTCTCTAAAATATCGAAGAATAACTCATAGTCCAAACACTTTGCATCCATATAAAAAATCCATTTGCTTTTGTTTCAAGCAAAGTTGCAGCTATTTCTAGAGATGCTGAACCCCAAAATACTTTGACACTCCATCTTGATCTTTTACAATCCAACCACACACAACTTGTCTCCTATAATAGTTATATGCAGCATCATACTTGTATTTAAAGTAGCCTTCGCTTAGGCAAATCCAAGATGCAATTGGGGATGAATTTTGCGTTTTATGTAAAGTAGTGTTGTCTCTTTCCTAGTTTTTGTTCCAACCGATAACCATTCAGAAACATCTGCCTTTCTTTGTTCAATATTTTTAGTCGGCTTTACACTAATTTTGAAAATTAATTTGTTCCGAAAATTTCATAAGCGATAAGTAATTTCTGATTATTTAAGTCTTTGTATGCTTTGCATCTCCAAAATTTGAGTAATGTTAGTCTCGCGATCATACGATGGTGTGGTGAGAGGTAGGAAAGGCATGTACGACAGTTTCCATGACATTATCGAGAGTGGAAATGTTAAAAGGCAAGATTTATGCTCTCTGGTATAGCCCAACCCCTCATAAAACTTGCATCAATGGCTATGCCATGAAAATTCAGACTAGTGGCCAGTCAATATCCATGCAAAGCCCCCACACACTCGCGAGCGCCTTGTCGGGCTTGAGTTTGGGCCAGGGCAGATCAATCTTTGACCCCATAACCTATCTTGAAATTTTATCCTTTGTAGTCATGCGGTGTAAAAGAAGATTTACCAAGAAATATGTGTCCATCTTCTTTTTTTATAACTAGAGGGTGATCTTGGTTTTTTTAGGTGCGTCAACTTGACGCGTCCCATGTTGACATATCGTCTTCGATCTGGATTTAATCGGTGGCTGATAGCTAGATGAAATGCCACTACCGGCTCAAACGGTGGTGGTTGAACTGGTCGATTTGGAAGACGAAATTTTAAAATTTTACTCACTTGTTTTGCTAGTTATGTATTTTCCGCACTTTTCAGTTATGTCAATTGTACTCCCAAATAAGTTTGCTATTTACACATATCAATTTATGTTACTAATGTAATTTTCTCTTTAAAAATCAATTTGTTAATTGAAGATGAAACAACTACAGAATATTACTTGAATATAAATTGATATATTAAAGATATTCTAACATTTTTTCTAAGTTAAAAGAATTTTTATTCTGACTAAATTAGATTTCTATTATGTTTTAGCAAGCCAAAGAGCTTTAAAACAAATCTGACTTCGGTGACAATATGTCTAAAGACGAGATCCGTTTTATAATCTCGAGCTCTTCAATGGCCTTGTGGCTTTAATGATCTTGAACCACTGGCTCATTGGCTCACATGAATTGTCATTTCTCATACACTTGCAGGCATTAGCCACGACATTGTTGGTTGTGTCCACATCAAGGCAAAAAGAAGTCTTGTTACTTGTTGTTGAAGATAAATGCATCCTATAGGCCGAGTCGGTTTGCCATTTCGAACTAGATTCCGAGCAACGAGTCCGAGTCATTGTAACTGGGTTTTTTCGTCCGTTGCTCTGTAAACACAAAAGCTGGTCTTTGATTCTTAGGGCATTTGTAATGTAGATCCATGGTTCGGAACTATTGCACGGACCAAGTGTGACTTTTGTCAGGTCATTGAGAGATCGTACTAGGCAGAGTCCGGTTAACGGATGGAAAACCAGATTGTAATCGTCGGTTCGAGCACCCAGTCCTAGTAAACCATAACAATTCAAAAGTTAGATTTTTTAACAAAAATGTGCATGGTAGCGAAATCTTAATAACTTTTGCGAAATATGCACCTTGTAGCGGAGATTGAAGAAGTAGATCTTTTGCAAGAAACTCGTATCAACCTTCTTCTTCTCTGTAACAAACTCAAGATGATAAAAGACTAAAGTAGAGAAAAAGAGAGATTAAGAGTAAAACATTTCTCATTAATTGTTAAAATGTGTACAATGTTTAGTATATATACACGTATACTCTCCTGCTAACATAAGCCTATGAATATGACTAACATACACTTGTAGAATATAACGCCAAACACTCATGATATGCCCCCGCAAACCTTTTAATCCAAGGATAGAGAAGGATTATAAAGGTTTGATAAGGACATACGACTAAGCAGAGTGTGAAACGGTTTCAGATGTAGAGGTTTGGTTAAAATGTCGGCCAACTAATTCTCACTTGTAACATGAAGAACCTTGAGATTACCTATCTTTATCTGATCTCGAATAGTATGGCAATCAATCTCAATATGTTTTGTACGCTCGTGAAATACCAAATTTTTGGTAATGTAGATAGCAGACTTATTGTCACAAAAGACTTTAGCTGTGGAGGTAACATTAACATGAAAATCTTTGAGTAACTGTTGCAGCCATAATACCTCTCTAGTAACATCAGCCAAGCTTCTATATTCAGCCTCTGTACTACTGCGACTGAACACTTGCTGCTTCCGAGACTTCCAACAGAGTAAAGAAGTGCCAAGATACTCACAATATCCAAATACAGACCTTTTTGTATCGGGACATGTTCCCCAATCAGCATCAGCAAACGCATTGAGACAAATATCAGTATTAACAGAGTAAAACAGACCTTGTCCTGGACTACCTTTGAGATATTTAAGCACTCAGTAAGCCGCCTGCAAATGAACATCAGTCGAAAATTGGATGTATTGACTAAGCTTATGAACCGCATATGTAATATCTGGTCTTGTTATGGTCAAATACAACAATCGGCCAAAAAGCTCTCTATAAGGAGTTGCAGAATCCAAAGGTTGCCATGTATCTTTGCTCAAATGGACATACGGATCCATAGGGACTGAACTAGGTTTGCAAGCAAGGAGACCAGCATCTTCCAACAAGTCCAAAGTATATTTTCGCTGACAGAGCAAAATCCCTTTAGAAGTTCTTGCAATCTCTAAGCCAAGAAAAAATCGAAGAGGACCCAAATCTTTAATTTTGAAGGCATTAGCTAATATAACTTTGAGAGCAGTAAAATCCTCAGCATTGCTACTGGCTATAGCAATGTCATCCACATAAACTAATAAAACGATGAAGCTAGTTGATATAATGCGTTTTTGGCGCATTCTAATCCTTGTTTTGTAGGTTTTGAGTCATTTCAGGTCTAAAAGTGGCTAGAATGGAGAATTGCAGCTCACAAAGAGACTTGGCAAAGATAGAAGAAAAGTGAAGATTTTCTAAAAGGTTTCGATGAATGGAGCACCCACGACCTGCTCCAGATGAAGGAGCACCTGCTCCTGCACTCACCACCTGCTCCCGAAACCCGTCCAGCAAAGAAAGACAATTGACGGCAAAGTCTTAATTAATCAATTAAGTCCACTTAGACTTTTCCACCACTTCCTCCAACTACCCAAGACTTATATATATTAGTATTATTATTATATAAGTCTAGAGTAGAAAGTGTGTTACAAATAAACTTTAGTTTTACTAAGAAAAGGGGAAAGTGGATGTTAATAAGTGTGCACTTTGTGTGTCCCCACTAGGCACAATGGATTTAAGAGAGAAAACATTCCACTTTCAAGCACACACTTAATCATTTTCAGTTTCTTAAGAGAGAGTTTACGTAGAAAGAAAAGAGAAGAAGCTTTTGTAATATTGGAGATTTGTCTCTTCCCTTTGAGAATTATAAACTCTTATCTCTTTTATTTATTGTATCATGATTTCTATTATCTTTCTTATTGTTCTTTTCTTTACTATGATTGAGTAGTTCTTTAAGTTAAGTTAAAGGATTCAAGGGAATTAGAGATTTATGAACTAAGCATAGATAGGATCTCTTATGCTTATTGATATCTTCATCTATTGTTGGTCTTAATGCCTAGACTAGTTTGATCACCTAACCTTTGATTTTAGGTTTAATTCACTCACCAAAAGTGTTGTGAATTGCTTGAAAGAACATAGATGGGCGATTTGTCCTTAGCCAACGACAGTTGATGTTAAGGCAAATTGTGAACAAATCGATCGCATTCTCTTTAATGCTTGTCATTCTTTGTAACCTCAAAAGACAGTTTAGGGTGTTAGATTGATTGATAAATAGGTTGATACCACGACAGTGGATCCTCCTAATTTTATGGTTGAGTTCTAGATTGGTTCTAAATTATTATCCTGAATAATTGCTTGGTTCTAAATGATATAATTCCCGAGATAAATTCCCTTAGCTTAACGTCTTTATTATCATTTGTTAAAACCAATTTATTTACTTGCTTGCAATTGTGACAAACCAAAAACAAAACAACATTGATCGCTTACCTGAAATTGTATTGCAAAAGATTAGAGTGTATTGCTGGTCCCTTTGAACGAACCTCACTATCACTATAACAGAGCACCTGCTCTCAGCAGAGCACCCGCTCTTAGCAGAGCACCCGCTCTTACCAGAGCACCCGCTCTCAGTTCAATAACCATAGAGTATAAAAGAACCAGTTTATCACTAGTATTAGTAGCCTTGACAAACAATGTGGTATCCGCTTGTGACTGTATAAACCCATCAGCTAGTAATACAGAAGTGAACAGTTGATTCCATTGCCTAGAGACTTGTTTTAAACCATAGATAAACTTGTGAAGACGACATACAACATTAGGAGGAAGAGTCTCTGATGTACCTGGAGTATAACCCTGTGGAAGAATCATGTATATCTCTTCATCCAGCTCACTGTGTAAGAAAGCATTGGAAATGTCCATTTGAGTCAATTCCCAGCCTTCTCGAGCAGCTAATCCCAACAATAACTTGACACTTGTAAGTTTTGCCACAAGGGAGAAAGTTTCATTAAAATCAACACCCTCCTGTTGAGTAAAACCTTTAGCGACCAAACGTGCTTTATATCTCTCTATTGTGCCATCAGAGTTGTATTTAATGGTAAAGACGCATTTACAACCAACAACATTTTTGCCAAAAGGTAAAGAAGTAACACTCCATGTTCTGTTATGTTTCATAGCTTGAAGTTCTTCATTAAGTGCACCCTTCCATTTCTCAGATGCCATGGCTTGTTTGAATGTTTTTGGTTCAGTTTCCATAGAATATGATAAGATATAGGAACAATAATGTGGGTGAAAGCGACTATAGTCAAGAACAGATGATATTGGATAAGGAGTAGTGTGAGTTGGTAACAAAGGCAGAGAAATTTGAGCTAAAGCACAATGATAGTCAGATAAGTAACTAGGGGCTTTAGACTGACGTTTTGGTCTTTCAGTAGGTAAAGAAACTAAAGTAGTATCTGGATTCACAATAGGAATTGATTCCTTAAATTCCCTAGTTTCCCTAGGCTCCCTATCAGATGATGAGAAGGATGATGATGCAGCATTATCATTATCATTATGAGGTAATACAAATGATGCAGTAGGTAAACAATCCGGATTAGCCATCATGTCAGATATATATGGAGTTAAAGTTGGCAAAACAGTATGACTGAATAAATCCGATTGATGTTGCTCTATATTTAGAAAAGGAAAAATATGTTCATGAAAAACAACATTCCTGGTTATAGAAACAACATTAGTATCAAGATGCAAAACTTTGTACCCTTTGTAACCAGAAGGATACCCTAAGAAAACACAAGATTGTGCTCTTGGGGTAAACTTATTTCGATCTTTTGGTAAGGTACTAGCATAGCAAAGACAACCAAAAGATTTTAACAATGAATAATCCGGTTTCTTTTGCATTAATCTTTCATAAGGAGAGACATTACCAAGTAAGGGTGATGGAATCCGATTGATGAGAAATACAGCAGTAGTAATACAATCACTCCAGTAAACCAAGGGAACCTTAGATTGAAATAATAATGCACGAGCAACATTTAACAGATGTTGATGCTTTCTTTCTACAACAGAATTTTGTTGTGGAGTATAAGCACAAGAAAAATGATGTATTATCCCATGTTCTCGTATTAAATCTGTGAAGGATAGTTCTGGAGCATTGTCACTTCTAATAGATTTGATTTTAATCTTATATTGGTTAGATATAAGATTTAAAAACAAAGGAAAAATTTTAGAAACTTCAGATTTAGTTCTCATCATATAGATCCAAGTAACCCTAGTACAATCATCAACTATTGTAAGGAAATACTTATAACCTTCAACAGACTCAACAGCAAATGGACTCCAAGTATCAAGATGAACCAAATCAAATGGATTAGACGAGACATTATTATTAAAAGGAAATGACAGACGCTTTTGTTTAGCTAGTGGACATATAGGACAATGATCTAGACACGACAAACTAGTCTTAGCAAGAGAAATATTACCAGATAAAAGCTGTAATGTTGCAGGTGATGGATGACCTAGACGTTGGTGCCAAAGATTCTCATCATTTAACAAAGCTCCACACAAGTGATTAACAACAAGAGACTTAGCGGGTGTAGAAAGGGAGTGAAGATTGAGTATGTAAAGATTATGAAGAAGATTAGCACTCCCAATCATCCATCCCTGAGAAGACTCCTGAAGAAAGCATGAAGTAGGGTAAAAATGAGCAGAACATTGATTGTCACATAGTAGAGCACTCACACTGATGAGATTAAAATGAAAAGATGGAACATGCAGGACATTATAAAGAATCAATGAATCAGACAAATGAATTGTACCAGTATGGCTAAAGGGAGTCTAGTTCCATTAGGTAAAGTTACTGTGATTCCAGATACTAAAATAATTTCTCTACCCAGATACTAAAATAATTTTTCTAAATTTTGAAAAATCACAACAAACATGACTAGTTGCCCCACTGTCAATTATCCAAGAACCATTAGGCAAAGCTGATTGTAAAGAAGAAAGATATTGATTTTGAAAGATGAGATTATTATTCTCATATCTAAGATTAGAAGAAATATTGAAAACTGTACCAGATGAAGATTGAATATCCATGACACCTGATTCTGTAATGGTTGATGGAGAGATTGGAACTGCAGGTTCTAAAACTTGAACACGAGTAATAAGCTAATTAATAGGAGTTTAAGCTTGATCAGAGGTTAACTTGCTCACATCCAAATTTACTACATTCATAGCTGAAGGTGGGTAATAAGGCATAGATGCAGTAGTAGCCAGCCCAGAAAACACATTTGCAATAACAGGTCTCTGCTGAGTACTCATGTCAGAAGATCGCATATGTGGTCTAGGATGAAAATGTGGCTGACCTCGAGGAATGTATGGAGCCTTATTACCAGACTGACCTGTATTATCCTGATTTGAAAATTTGAATCCAGGTGGATAGCCATGAACTTTGAAACATGTCTGAATAGTGTGTCCCATCTTCCAACAATGAGTACACAATGGTCTATTCCCTCGTGGTCTGTAAGTATTATAAGCAGCAACATATTCATTTGTACTATCAGCCATATAAGATGCATTACCTTCAAAGGAACCCGTAGCCTGAAATGCCACATTATCATGTTTGATAGTAGGTTTTACAACACGTTGTCTTTCATCCTGAGCTACTATATTGTAAGCCTCTTCAATACTTAGAATCGGTTTAAGCATCAGGATGTATCTCCTTGTCTGCTCATAACCATCATTAAGACCCATCAAAATTTAGTAACTCGACTTCGCTGTTGTAATTTTTTCCAAGGAATAGCCGCATTACATTCACATCGACCACACGTACACACATGGAATTCAATATAGTTCTTATATTCTTCCCAAAGAGTGACCAAGTCTGTGTAATAAGCACTCACATCCTTTGATCCTTGTTGAATACAACTAAGCCTCTGTTCAATTTCATAAACACGAGGTGCATCATCTTGTTTAAATCGATTCATCAAATTTGTCCAGATCCCTTCAGCAGTAGACATAAACAAAAGACTCTGACCTATCTTCTTAGAGACTGAATTCATTAACCAAGTAGCTACCATGTTGATACATCGAGACCACGAACCATAACTAGGATGATCAGGTAAAGGTTTAAGAATAGTACCGTCAACAAATCCCAGTTTATTACGAACATTCAACGCCATTCTTATGGATCTTCGCCAAGAATGAAACTCTGCCCCAGTAGTCAGACGATCTGTAATGATACGGGATTGTGGCCGTCTTGAATTTCCGTATCTCAGGGATTGTTTATCTTGGAGAGGTTGGCGGGAAAAGAAACCTATTAGGTATCGGTTGGATAGGGTTTTAGCTAACGAGGATTGGCATGAAATGTTCAGTAATTTTTTTATTGAATATTTACGAATGATTGCATTAGATCATAAACCGATTATAGCAACAATAGAAGATAAAAACTCTCGCAGAAAATGAAGTTTTTGATTTGGTAAACATTGGATTGGAAAGGCAGGATTATTAGAGGCAATCGCAAAATAATGGAATTCGGACAATGGACCAAATGAAGTAAATTTTGTGGATAAAGTGGTACACTATAGATGTGCGATATCGAAGAATTAAAGAAGGATCTAGCTCTGCAAAGAGTGATGATACAAGGCCTATGCAGAAATTACGGATCTGAGTTTTAAGATTGTGGGACGCTTATCGAGATGAGGAATTGTATTGGCATCAAAAGTGTCGAAATTTATGGATGACGGTAGGGGATAATAATTCCAATTTTTTTCATGCTCAAACCAAACAGAGACGAGCAAGAAACCGAATAGTTGGTTTACAAGATGAGGATGGGACATTGTTTACGGAGGAGGAGGATATTCAAAAGGTAGCGGTTTCCTACTTTCATAATTTATTTACAAGCTCTAATCCCCAAAATTTTGAAGACATAATGATGGAGGTTAGAACTCTGATAATAGACGAAGTTAATGACTTCTTAGTTGCACAAGCTACAGAAAAAGAAGTAAAAGTGGTCTTATTTATGATGCAACCGGAGAAGACCCCACATCGTGACGGACTAACAGCGTTATTTTATCAACAAGCATGGAATACTATTAAGTCAGATTTGGTATATTTGGTTACATCATTCTTAAAAGATGATGTTTTTGATAGACGACTTAATACGACTACTATATGTCATATCCCAAAGACGGAAAGACCGACGTGGATGATAGAGTTGAGACCAATTAGTCTTTGTAATGTGGGATACAAAGTTATATCTAAGCTCATCTGCCAAAGGTTGAAATCAGTATTACTAGGACTTATATCGAAGACACAATCGACTTTTGTGGAAGGAAAATTGATATCGGATAATATCCTAATATCATAGGAGATGTTTCATGGTCTACGGAGTAACCCGTCATGTAGTAAAAATTTTATGGCAATAAAAATAGATATGAGCAAAGCTTATGACAGGGTGGAGTGGGATTCATTTGAACATTTACATAAGAAAATGGGTTTTTGCGAGAAGTGGATTTCCTAGGTAATGTGGTGTGTTACTTCAGTTCAGTATAAGGTTCTTCTAAATGGACAACCGAGAAAATCGATTGTACCGAAAAGTGGGTTAAGTTAGGGCGATCCACTTTTGCCATATCTATTTATTTTATGTACCGAAGTTTTGATCGCAAACGTGAAAAAAGCAGAACAAGCCAAATTAATTACTGGAATAAAGGTGGCTAGGGAAAGTCCCTCAATGACCCACTTATTATTCGCAGATGATAACTTGTTCTTTTGCAAGGCAAATAAAAAACAATGTGGAGTAGTTCTGAATTTATTAAAGCAGTACGAAGAGGCCTCGGATCAACAGATCAATTTCCTAAAATTCTCTATTTAATTTGGTCATAAAATTGAGGACTCACGGAGAGAGGAGATAAAAGAAGTTTTAGGTATAAATTATATCGGAGGTATGGGTTCTGATAAACAGGCTGAACAACCCGATGTAGAATAGTGAGGTTCGGTCTGAGGGACCAGCAATACACTCTAATTTTTTGTAACACAATTTCAGCTAAGCGATCAAGTTTCATTTGTTTTTGGTTTGTCACAATAGCAAGTAAGTAAATAAAATCGGTTTAACAAATATTAATAAAGGCGTTAGGCTAAGGGAAATTATCTCGGGGATTTGATCATCTAGAACCAAGCAATTATTCAGGACAATAATTTATAACCATTCTAGAACTCAACCATAAAAATAAGAGGATCCACTGTCGTGGTATCAACCACTTTATCAATCAATCTAACACCTTAAACTGTCATTTGAGGTTACAAAGAATGACAAGCATTAAAGAGAAGGGATCAATTTGTTCACAACTTGCCTTAGAATCAACTGTCGTTGGCTAAGGACAAATCACCCATCTATGTTCTTTCAAGCAATTTACAACACTTTTGATGAATAAATTGAACCTAAAATCGGAAGCTAGGTGATCAAGCTAGTCTAGGCATTAAGAACAACGTTAGATGAAGATATCAATATATATGATCCTATTTATGCTTAGTTCATGAATCCCTAATCCCTTCGAAACCCTTAACCTAACTAGTAGAACTACTCAGACATGGCAAATCGAATAACAGCAAGAGGGATAAGAGAATTCATGGATAAAAATAATAAAATAGGCACGAGTTAAGAAATCTTCTCCAAAGTGTGGAATACAATCTTCAAATCTTACAAAATCTCAAAACAATCGTCTCTCTCTCTTGAGAGTTTTTCTCTCTCTCTCTCTCAACCTAGAAGAAAAGTTCGATAATGGAAAGTTGTCTATCTCCAGGTCTGGGGCGGCTAGGATTAATTAGGCAAAAACCCTAAGTGGCAAAAATTAGGTTTAATAAAATTTCCAAAAATAGATCTTCCGCGGGAGAAGGTGCTCCATTGAGGAGCGGATGCTCTTTTCTTCAAAACTTTCCAAAAAACTTCACTTTCCCTCTATTTTCGCCAAGTCTCTTCATGAGCTCCAATCCTCCATTCCAGCTACCTTTTAGACCTAAAATGACTCAAAATAAAATAAAAGACTCGATAAAGACCTACAAATCAAATGTTAGAATGCGCCAAAAACGCATTATATCAATTCTCCCAGACTTAGATCTTTGTTTGTCCTCAAACAAATTCAAGACCACGTGAAAGAGAAAGGTTTGAAAACGCGGGAACTCTCTCATCCTTAGTGAACCCAGTAAACAACCCTCAACCTGCAGACCACATAATCCAGAATATGAATAGCAAAGCTTTACCAAAACCTCTCAATACATTCTCATCCCAGTTTCATTTTCCAAACATAAACTCTTCACATTCATTAAAGGTTGTGTGAGCTTCTCGCTACAAGCATTATTTAGGGTTGACGACGCTAAGGGATTTAAGGCCATTTAGAGGTGGAGTTCAGAGTGTTTAAGAGTTACCCGGCGCTCGTAGAGGATGGAGGATATCACACAAAATTGCAAGAGAGAATGGGTCCATCTGGGTTCCACATTATCTAAACCACTCTTTCCTTCTTTCAAACTCTCGAACTTCTCATCTAGCCATCATCCTCCTTGGGTATACTCACTGTGCAGAGAGACACCCTTTTTTTATTATTTCACAAACTTACCACTCTTCATCATCAATTTTTTTTTTTAATTAAAAAATGATTATGAAGAAGGTTTCAATTACAAGCATGTGTCTCTCGGGAACGAAAAAAATCAGAGTTGTTGTACATACCCAAGTGGAGCATGTCATTGCCATCCCTTCCTTGTGGATTTTTGTTCCACCTCTTTATAAACCATTTCTGAAAACGGATGCTCTGGTTGTTAGGAGCAGGTGCTCTATCTCGGGAGCAGGCGCTCCGGTCTTCAGAAAGAATGATTTAGAGGCTGTGTCGATCCATTCTCTCCGACCTTTTTGCACATATCTGCATATATGACAATGAAATAACAAGAGTGCAAGAGGTCTGAAAAGAGGTACGGTTTAAGGAGGGTACTAGTTAAAAATGAGCTAGTTATTCAGGAGCAACAAGAGTGATACAAGGAATAAAGACACCTGAATATGATTCGTTTCCCTAATCTAGTGCCAATAGCGAGAAGAATTTTAGTAAATATTAGGTTCAATTATAATGAGAGTTTATGTTCTTCCGATGAAACCTGGAAGATAGGATATTGAGGTGTTTCAGCTGTTCCATGCACCCTATATTCTATAAAAATGGTCACTAGAGAGAAGGTTAAACGCAAGTGGTTCAATAATCATCCCAGAATGAGGTCCTAATTCCCAACAAAGTCTTGACTCAATAAAACAAAAGAAAAACTGACTCAACAAAGAAAACAACCAGAATAAATGGAATTAGTAGCAATTCTCCCCAGACTTACTTAACACCGTCTCAGTGTGAGAATAAACCAAGGGAGAGGGAAACAAAGAAACAAAAACAGAAATAAAGACAGAAAATAAATAGTTCATGGTGAATACAAGGGTGGGATAGAGATGCGAGGGCTAGTCGCTGGTTGTGGTATCGGAGTCCTCGCCGTCCTTCTTGGAGCGCTCCTTTGAGTTCACCTATTATTTTTTTTTTCTTTTTCTTTGAAACAAAAACAACTAAAACTAAAAGATATAAATAAAAGAAATCAAAATCAAAGAGTTAGTACATTTACTAGTGGGTTGCCTCCCACCAAGCACTTGGTTAAAGTCACTAGCTTGACTTGTTTAGCCATTTTAGGCTTGAGGTGCATCGCCTAATGGGATAAATCCACTTTTGGCTTGGTTTATGTCAGCAAGATATGGCTTGAGCCGCTGACCATTGACCACAAATTCATTGGCTTTGGTGTCCAGCAACACCACGGCTCCATAGGAGCGGACCTCTTTAATGATAAAGGGTCCGGACCACCTTGATCTTAATTTTCCTGGGAAAAGTTTAAGTCTAGAGTTGAAAAGGAGTAGTCCTTTCTTTGTAGATTTTAGAACTCTCATAGGCCAGGTGCCTAATTTCCTCCAACTCGTTGAGCTGCATAGATCGCTTCTCAAAAGCTGATTTGACATTATAGTTCATCAACTTGATAGCCTACACTGCCTTGTATTCAAGCTCCACAGGGAGATGACAAGACTTCCCATACACCAAGTGGAAAGGCGTTGTCCCCAACGGTATCTTATACGCAGTTCGATAGGCCCAAAGAGCATCATCTAACTTGGCAGCCCAATCCTTTCTAGTGGTTCCCACGGTCTTTTGCAGAATACTCTTTATTTCTCGGTTGGAAACCTCAACGTGACCACTAGTTTGTGGATGATATGGTGTCGCTACCTTGTGCTTCATACCATTCTTTCTCAATAGGCCCTCAAAGATCTTGTTGATGATATGAGTGCCCCCATCGCTTATGACAACTCGTGCCACTCCAAACCTGGGGAATATCAAGGACTTAAACATCTTCACCAATACCTTGGCATCATTCGTTGGTGGAGCAATGGCTTCCACCCACGTAGACACATAATCAACAACCACCAATATGTATTGGTTTCCATAGGAATATGGGAAAGGTCCCATGAAATCGATTCCTCACACATCAAACACTTTAACTTCCAGAAAGAAGTGTTGAAGCATCTAATTTATCCGAGAAATATTTCCTTGCCTTTGTCATGTGTCGCACTTTGAAATGAAAGCATGTGCATCCCTGAACATTATCGGCCACCAAAACCCAGCTTGCAGCACTTTAGACACTGTCTTGATTGTTGCAAAGTGACCGGCATAGTTCGAACTATGGCAATGGAACAGAATCCCAGGGATCTCTTCATCAAGCATACATTGCCTAAAGATACCATCTGAGCATTGCTTGTAGAGGTATGGCTCATCCCAAAAATACCTTCTTATGTCTCTTAGGAACTTCCTCTTTCTATCATCCACAAAATCAGATGGTTCCTGTTCAACGGCTAAGAAGTTTGCTATCTCCCAAAACCACGGAAAATTCAGAACAGTCGTCTTGGAGACAGCACCATAAAACTTCTCGGAAGCAAGTGCTCTGTATTTTAGAACAAATGCTCTATTCTGGAACAGATGCTTTATCATACAGATGCCTCATCATCAATTTTCATGTGAGATAGATAATCAGCAACCCTATTCTCGCTCCCCTTCTTGTCAACAATCTGCAAATCAAACTCCTGGAGCAAAAGAATCCACCTCAACAGTCTCGGCTTTGAATCCTTTTTAGTGAGCAAGTACTTTAGAGCAGTGTGGTCGGTGTGTACAATCACCTTAGAACCGACAATGCATGATCTGAACTTCTCAAAAGCGAATAACCGACAAGGTATGATCTGAACTTCTCAAAAGCGACAAGGTAGCATATTTGCACTGAGTCTCATCCAAGGTACGACTGGCGTAGTAAATCACATGGACCTTTTTGTCCTTCCTCTGGCCCAAAACTGCACATACAGCATAGTCACTTGCATATGTCATCACTTCAAATGGCAGGTTCCAATCAGGTGGTTGAACAATGGGCGCGCTTATTAAAGCTTCTTTTATGGTGTGAAAAGCCTCTAGACAAGCCCCATTGAAGTTATACTTAGTCTCCTTGCACAATAGCTGATTTAGCGGTCTTGCTATTTTGGAGAAGTCCTTGATGAACCTCCTGTAGAAACCAGCATGATCCAGAAAACTCCTTATGCCCCTGACTGAATCTAGTGGCTGAAGACTCATCATGACCTCCATCTTTGCTTTGTCAACCTCAATACCATTCTCAGATATCCGATGACTTAATATAATGCCATCTCGAACCATGAAGTGGCACTCTTCTCAGTTTAGCACGAGATGCTTCTCCTCACATCGCTGTAAAACCCTACACAAATTCGACAAACACAGAGAGAAAGAGCTTCCATAGATGAGAAATCGTCCATGAAAACGTCTATTATATCCTCAATAAAGTCAGTAAAAATTGACATCATACACCTTTGGAATGTCGCTGGGACGTTACACAAACCGAATGGTATTCTGCAATACGCAAAAGTGTCATAAGGACATGGAAATATCGTCTTCTCCTGATCGTCTGGATGGATAGAAATCTGAAAAAAACCTGAGTAACCATCTAAGAAACAGTAGTATGGATGGTTAGCTAATCTCTCAAGCATTTGATCGATAAAGGACAAAGGAAAATGATCCTTTTTAGTGGCAGCATTCAATTTCCTATAGTCAATACACATCCTATGACCAGTTACTGTTCTAGTTGGTATCAACTCTTTATTTTCATTAGTGATCACAGTAATTCCACTTTTCTTAGGTACCACATGAACTGGACTAACCCAATTACTATATGAGATTGCATAGATTACACCAGCTTCTAGAAGTTTCATTTATCTCCTTCTTTACAATATCTTTTAGATTCGGGTTTAACATCCCCTGATGTTCTATAGAATTCCTTGATTCATCTTCTAGATGTATTATATGCTTGCAAAAGATTAGGCGAAATTTCAAGAATACCATCGAATGAATATCCTAGAGCCTTTCTATACTTCCTAAGTTCACACAAAAGCAAGGCGGTTCCTACATTGTTCAATTCAACATTTATGATCACAGGACAAGTAGAATTATAGCCTAGGAATGCGTACCTTAACCCAGCTGGTAGGGTTTTGAGTTCGAGCTTAGGAGCTCTTAATTCGCTCCAAGGACTGTCAACAAAGTTTTCAGGAGCACGTGCTCCGTAAACATTCTCTGTTTCGAGGTTCAAGAATCCAATTGATTTTTCCATCGCTTGACTCGAATCCAGCATTCTTGCAAACCCAACTGTGTCCTCACTCAAGTACCCATGCTCACCCTGAGCCTTTTTCAAAGTTACATCCAACGGATCATCAGCCAAAATCTCTTCAATATCTCCCTCAGAGACTTCGAGATTATCTTCTATGGCAAAAGTTTGCCCATCTATGGTTGGCTTTTTGAGCATTCTATCCATCTCAAATTTCATGATAATGTCCCCAGTTAGAGACTGATTGTACCATTCTTCACATCAATAATCGCACCAGCTGTGCGCAAGAAAGAACGTGCCAAAATCAAGGGATCCTTCAGTTCCTCATCAATTTCCAGCACCACGAAATCTGCTGGAATTAAAGTATTGCCAATTCTAACATGCAAATCCTCAAGAATCCCCACGGGTAACTTTACTGACCTGTCAGCAAACACCAATGAAATTCTTGTTAGCTTGAAATTTGTGTACCAAAGTTTCCTACCAACCGAATATGGCATGAGGTTCACACCCGAACCCAAATCGCATAGAGAACGAGCGAATCGCATATGACCAATCTGCACAGATAGGACAAACTTCCCTGGGTCATCTTGCTTCTTAGGCAATTTATTTTGTAGCACAGCACTACAATTCTTAGATACTAATACAGGTTCTGAATAAACTTTTCCTGTAACCAGACCTTTAAAATACTTCTTCATAGCTGGCATCATCTGAATCGTATATACTAAAGGGAGCTTAATAGTCAAATCCTTCAACATCTCCTTGCACTTTGCCTTTTCCAAATCCTTTTGAGATTTCCTTGGAGGGACTGGGTAAGGAACTGGAGGTTTGTAGACGCGAGAAATAATTTTATCAAGAAACTCATTCGGTCGAAGTGCCCTAGGAGTCGGTTCAGCAACTTCGTCAATCTTTTCCTCGTTTGGAGCAGGTGCTCCGGTGTGGAGCGGGTGCTCTGCAGAATTTTCTGTGTAATTTTTAGCGTTATCCCTCACAACCTGTGGTAGAACCCTTCCAATTCTTAGTTCAACTGCATTCAAAAACTCTCTAGGGTTTGCAACTGGTTTACCTGTCAGTACTCCTTGTGGCCTCTTGATTGTCTCAACAGTTTGAGCAACTTGAGTATCAAGCTTCTTCACATGATTGCAAACAGCTTCAAGTCTACCATTAAGGTCAGAGTACATGGCGTCTACCTTTGTGTTGATTTCAGTGGCAAATTTCTGTTGATTAGCCATCAGCTGCTGCATCATACCCTTCAGTTCATCCTGAGAAGTACTTCCAGAACTTGCAGGAGCCTGAAAGTTGGTAAACTGTGGTTTATGCTGAACTCTCCCATGAAACTGATTCTGATTTTTGTAAGGTAGGAACGTTTTGCCTTGGAAACCTTGGGGAAAACTCTTCTGAAAACCTTGATCCTAAGGTTTATGGTTTTGGAAACCAGTTTGTTGCGGATAGACTTGGTCCTGAGGGTTCTCAACGTTCGTACTCATATAGGAGAAGTTTGGGTGACTCCTATAATTCTGGTTGAACCCACGGTTTCGCACAAATCCTTGACCACTCACATAGCTGACCTCTTACTGTCCACAATCTCCTTCATCCATTTCCTCAGAAAGTGGTTCACCATTCTCATATGCAAAATGAACCATCCTTTGGTTCCCCTTAAGCAACAAGTTAACTTTAGCCGTAAGGTCATCGATCTTTTAAGAATCCATACCACCAGTTTTTTTGGTTCTATCATACTCTTGAGACTTGCTGCTGGAACTTGCAGCCAAGTTTTCAATAAGTTTGTAAGCACCATCTCTGGTCTTAGTCATAAATTCACCATCACTCGCAGCATTCAAAACATTCCCAAAATCCAAATCAACATCATCATAGAAGATACCCAACAAGTTCTCATCGGTAAACCCATGGTGTGGACACTCTCTCCTGTATTCTTTGAATCATTCCCATGCCTCACAAAAGAACTCTCCAGAATGTTGCTGAAAGGTGGAGATCTTGTTCTTTAAGCTCGCGGTCTTGGTTTTGGTGTAGAAGTGGTCCAAGAACGCTACTCTACATTGTGTCCAATTTGTGATGGATCCAGCGGGTAGAGACTTGAGCCATCAAGAAGATTTGTCTGCAAGTGAAAAAGGGAAAAGCTTACACTTTAAGAAGTTCGGCTTCATCCCATTAGAACTCTTTGTGAAGTAGATCTCCTCAAAGTTCTCTATATGGTCCATTGGAATCTCTGCGGGAAGTCCATGGAACAAGTGTTGCTTGACCAGTGATATCATCTGAGGCTTTATCTCATAGTCTTGCCTCTCAACAGCAGGTGGAACAATAGCAGATCTGTTCCTGTAAAAGGCATGAGAATTGTCTATATCCCCAATAACACGTTGCTGTTCACGCTGACGTTGATGTTGTTTTTCGCGCGCATGTTGCTGCTGCATCAGAGCCATCTGCTCTTGCAACCTTTGCAGCTCAGCCGCCATATCATCTGCCCTGTTCGCCCATGTCGACGAGTGTAGGCTTTATTCCTCTTTTGCCTCGTTCAAGTCTTGCAAGTTCCGTGTTGCTCAAAGTCAGAGGAGTATTTGACGATTGCTCCTTGTTGACCTTGAGTTCAGGCACCTGAAACACACGGAAGAGAAGAAAAGGAAACAAGTCAGTACTTAATCTGAAAACCTATATTAAAACTAGAGGTATCGAGTTGGTCCCCGTCGCAACGGCGCCAATTGATAAACAGGCTCAACAGCCCGATGTAGATTTGTGAGGTTGAGTCTAAGGGACCAGCAATACACTCTAATATTTTGTAACACAATTTCAGCTAAGCGATCAAGTTTGTTTTGGTTTTGGTTTGTCACAATAGCAAGTAAGTAAATAAAATCGGTTTAACAAATATTAATAAATGTGTTAGGCTAAGGAGAATTATCTCGAGCATTAGATCATCTAGAACCAAAAGCAATTATTCAGAACAATAATTTAGAACCAATCTAGAACTCAACCATAAAAATAAGAGAATCCACTGTCGTGGTATCAACCACTTTATCAATCAATGTAACACCCTAAACTATCGTTTGAGGTTACAAAGAATGACAAGCATTAATAAAGAGAATGTGATCGATTTGTTCACAACTTGCCTTAGCATCAACTGTCGTTGGCTAAGGACAAATCGCCCATCTATGTTATTTCGAGCAATTTACACCAATTTTGATGAGTAAATTAAACCTAAAATCGGAGGGTAGGTGATCAAGGTAGTCTAGGCATTAAGAACAACGATAGATGAAGATATCAATATATATGATCCTAGTTATGCTTAGTTCATGAATCCCTAATCCCTTCGGAACCCTTAACCTAACTAGAAAAACTACACAGACATGGCAAATCGAATAATAGCAAGAGGGATAAGAGAATTCATGGATAAAAATAATAAAAGAGGCAAGAGTTAAGAAATCTTCTCCAAAGTGTGGAATACAATCTTCAAATCTTACAAAATCTCAAAACAATCGTCTCTCTCTCTCGAGAGTTTTTCTCTCTCTCAACCTAGAAGAAAAGTTCGATAATGGAATGTTGTCTGTCTCCAGGTCTGGGGCGGCTAGGATTAATTAGGGAAAAATCCTAGGTGGCAAAAATTAGGTTTAATGAAATTTTCAGGTGCTCCGTTGAGGAGCGGGTGTTCCGTTGAGGAGCGGGTGCTCCTCTCTTCAAAACTTTCCAAAAAGCTTCACTTTTCCTCTATTTTCACCAAATATCTTTATGAGCTCCAATCCTTCATTCCAGCCACCTTTTAGACCAAAATGACTCAAAATAAAATAAAAGACTCGATAAAGACCTACAAAACAAAGTTTAGAATGCACCAAAAATGCATTATATCAGGTTCGTATATGGGATTACCGGAAAGTTTAGGGGGGTCTAAAACAAAGATATTCTCCTTTGTAAAAGAGAGGTTGCAAAATAGAATTAACGGTTGGTCGGCCAAGTTTCTCTCCAAGGGTGAAAAAGAAGTGATGATCAAATCTGTGGCGGCGGCATTACCAACTTATGTAATGTCCTGTTTTCGGCTTCCAAAAACAGTTACATCGAAACTCACAAGTGTAGTAGTGAAATATTGGTGGAGTAATAACAGACATTCGAGAGGATTTCATTGGCTGCCTTGGAATAAACTATGTTACAGTAAGTACGAAGGTGAATTAGGTTTTCGAAATGTAGACTATTTTAATATGGCCTTACTAGCAAAACAACTATGGCATTTGATAGCGGTTCTAGAATCACTTTTTGCTAAGGTGTTTAAAGGACGGTATTTCTGGAATACAATTAAATCTTACTCTCCTTCCTATGGTTGGAGAAGTACATTATCTGCTCGACCTCTGGTTAATAAATGACTTATTAAAAGAGTTGGTTCTAGAAAATCCATTTCAGTATAGAATGATCCATGGATTCCGGCTCAATTCCCGAGGCCAACATTAAGCAATGGCTCAATTTATGACCCATTGCTTCGTGTTAAACGAGAGGTAGTGTTCCTGACAGATTGTTCAGATCTGCTGAAGATGGGTTACCTATCCTGATGATTGGCCGACGTTTTTTACTTACTTGGAGGCGATCCAGAGTGATAAGGATGAATTCTTTTCCTTTTCATTATCTTTGATTCCTCGCAGTGAAAATGTTAAGGCGGATAGATTTGCACGAAATATTCGTACCGAACCACAAATTTCGATGTTTGTAAACAATGTCCGTGAACATTGGCATTTATAGATCAATTAGAGTTGTTGAAAAAAAAAAGAGAGATTCACACTATATATAAGGTTGCCTTAGTAAATGGATTGGAAAACCTTGAAAAGGCATTGAGATAATTTTTAAAAAAGATCAAGCTATTTAAATTCAGTTAGGCTCAGAATCAATGATATTCCTATCGACGTTTATGAGACAATAAAGTTCCAAAACAATTTCCTTACAGAAAAAATAAGCGAAATTGAAAAAACAAACTTTCTTAAGTTCTAAAATTTGCAAAGAATATCGAACAAGTTTCAAGATACAAAAGAAGTTGGTTTACATAAAGGATCCTTGAATCATTCTTTTCCACAAGAGATCGTCTGGCCTTTTTTCCAGGAGTGATAAAGACGGACTCCTACCTTGTTTAACAATTGACAATGCAACCTTATCTTAATCATACTCTCCAAATCAAAGATTGATGCATCGCATAATCTCAATGCTTCTAACTCAAGTGGATGGCAAGCATTTATTCCCAAGGGAACGAAGCGTTATATCAATGCTCAATTGATTAGAATCATCGAACGGGAGATCGCGAACTAGGCAGAAAGAGCATTGATGTTGTTTTCTTTAGAAGAACCTTAAGCGGAATCAATGTTGTTTAGAAACAAGTCAGCAAATTAATTAAACTGGCAATTATAAAAATAGGTCGCTAAAGTAATAGATCGTCTCGATCAAATTCTCCAAACCGTAAGAGGCTAGAAAATATATTCTAGAGCTTGGCCTCTCGTTTCTTAGCCCATTAAAATATTGATGGAGAGTTATTCAATTTACAAAAGTATTAAATAAGTTGTTACATATTACAATATATCATTTACTTAGATTAGTACGTGTTTATGCAATATTACCAACAAGCCCTCTTACGCAAGCGATAAACGCGCACACAGAGTTTTTGATGTTGGTACGTAGATCTCAAATCCGATACCCAAGAACACGAATTAAGCAAATAATAAAGGCACACACAAAATTTATAGCGGCACATCTTTAACATAAGAGTTAGCTTGAGTTCTTAATTACAAGTTTTCTCTCTCTAGAAAAATAGTTGCAACATGAGATTTCGAATTTATTAGATACACTCATGCAGCATGGGTGTTGACAATTAGTCTTTGCGTATTAATGATAATAGGAGTTTTCGGTATCAATTTCCTAATGCATTATCATGTCATTGCAATACAATAGGTATCAATCCAAATGAGTGTGATGCTAACAGATAGGATGTGATCAAATCAGTTAAGTCAAGCCAAGCAATATGTTTGTTCAATCACGGATGTATCAGTTTTCAAGTTCGTGGCATTGTGTTTCCCATATCACCGAGATGATATCAAGTATGAAATCCAGCCAGTAATCTGAACCGTTTCAGACCGCAGTCTTTAATCTCTAGGATCTCTCCATTACTCGTTAAGGGTTTCCAACCGATAAACCAGAAAACTAAATCAATAGAAAGCATGAACAAGAACTAATAAGGACAGAAACTAGAACACTAATCTTAGCTATCATGAACTAACAAAGCTATCAAAGTAGAGAATAGCAACAGAATAAATGACTAACAAAGACAAAATCTTAATAAGAACAGCAAAGTGTAAGCAAAGCAACAGAAGATTTCAGAGAAATAAAAGTTCCTAAGGATGGGGGTAATGGGTCAATGGCTACTCTTAAATCAACCTAAGTGTTTAACAAACTCAAACAATGAGCTAATCCCTAGACAATAGACTCAAAAGCTGACTAATTCATTCTCATGACAGAAATCATCAAGCTAGGCTAGTTCCAGACCCAATTCTCATTAGTGAAATCTAACCTATCAGGCATTAAGATTCAGTCTATTAAAGCCAATAAACACTCTAGAAATCTAATCTCTTAGGCTAGAAATGTAAATCTATGGAATTAGTTGGTTCAAACATTTCATGAAACACTTTCTGGGTGTTGAAATGTCTGGACTCTAATTCCAATTGATCAGAAAGAAACTAGCATTAAGGACACTAATCCATAAGGGAATCATGGAATTCTAAGCTCAAACAACCTAGGAGACTAAAGATTTGCCACTAACCTATCCCATCCTCAAGAACCCTAAAAGACTACTCAGAACTCATGAAGAACATGAAGAACACAAACCCAGAAAATCCTAAAACTTGCATAACATATAGATAAAGATGAAAGGATTAATAAGTGTCAAAGAATCAACAACAGAAACTAAATATATTGAAAACAATCTAAATTGCAAAACAAGAACATCAAGAACACAAACCCAGAAAATCTTAAAACTTGCACAACATATAGACAATTGTATGAAGAGTAGTAACTATGGAAGGAATTATAACAAAAACTTAAAAACTTACAAGAAATCTGTATTACAAAATAAGATTGTTCTTGGTGAAACTAGAGAGAAAACCTAGGCAAAAATGTGTATGTTCAACGAATGGCTTAAGGGAGTGTTTATAGTGAGAGTTGCAAAACCCTAAAACAGAAGAGGACAAAATAGGATTCGGTGGCTCAACTCGATCAGCTTGGTCGAGTGCTTGATCGAGCTCCCTTTGTGTGTCGACTCTATCAAACAGGTCGAGTGTGTGATCGAGTCCCCTTTGTTTGTCTTGTTGTATGCACTCGATCGGGCCGATCGAGTGGTCGATCGAGTGGCTTCTTTCTCTGCATCATGCATCCTTGACTTTGTCGTCCTGATCGAGTGGTTGGTCGAGTTGCCTTCTCCCTCTGGCTCCTGTGCTTCTTGACCGATCTTTGTCCATGTTTTAAACCTCCATTCCTCCCTTAATCCATTAGTGACTCCAGATATGTATGCAATGCTGATGCAAGAATGCCTAAATATGCAAAACAAAAACAATTGACTCTAAATGGTGCGAATGAAGGATGAAACAATGCTAATTGGTTTATAAATGTATGCTTAAAACATGTAAAACACAGAGATATCAACTCCCCCATACTTAGTCTTTGCTTGCCCTCAAGCAAACAAACAAGACAAAAGCATGAGAAGAGGTTGAAGGTGGGGATTCAGAACCAAAGTAAACTGATAGAATAGTTAAAATCAATGTCCAAGTTAATAGTTCTGAAATGCAATGTGAGTGAGTTCTTCCTATAAAACTTTAGCTATACTCTTCACAACACAATCTGATTTCAGTCTCAACCTACACATGCATTCAAATCGACCAATCTCTTTAACATTCATTAAGCAGAAACTGTAAATCAAGCTATACATATTCAATGAACTCATTTGGCTAAGGGTAAGGTTTAAGAGACAGGAATGGTTAGGTAATTCATAACAAGGGTTTCTCAAGAAAAGAACTGAGCTTTAGTAGAATCCTAAAGGTAAGGGCCAACCTATGCATACAAGAACAGAATCCCATCTATCCAATGATTAAAACTTATTTCAGCTTTCCTATTTCTAAACTAGAAGATGGTCCTATTTCTACCCTTTCTCATTGGCTTTTCTTTTTAGCTCACACCTTTGATTGTTCTTACTCTTAGGAGAGGTCTCTTTCTGAAATTTTTATCACTTCTAGCGGATTGAGGTTTTCATTATTAACTTTGGTTCTCTTTTCTTTCTTTTACCTAGAAGCATTCATTTCAATATTTCTCAAATTCTTTACTAGAACAACCAGCTTTTCTTCTCTTTAAACCTCTCCTTAAAGTTCTTAAACTTTGCTTTCTTTCTCTTTCTACCAAGCTCAATCCGAAAATAGGCCTAACACTCAGAAATCACAATTGGCTTAAAAGAAGGATAGGGTAAGGGTGTGGGAAACCGTTCCAATGATGGAAATCAGCTACTTGGATTCACAAGAGTGGTAAAAGTAGAAAGGAAATCCAAGTATGTATATGGTATCCATGAGTTTAAATTCAATGCATAACAAGATATTTATGAGTTAAGTTCAGGTTATAATAGATAGGGAATGGCATCAAATCACAGCATGCTTTAATTAAAATAAGAAGATCAAATTGTGCATTCAAAGCATGGAGTTGTCTTATACTCAAACTCATTCAATATGCATTAGACAACTACTAACTTGGGCATTGAAGTTAATGAATCAGCAGCATGCTTACAGGCTATAATCATCATAATTCCCTATGCAAATGCATCAATCCTAAATGAACACTCTTTTTTTTTTTTCGATAATTTTTCAAAATTTTATGGGTTTTCTATGCCTTAGATGATATGCAAACACATCCTAAATCCTCCCCCAAACTTAAATTACATAGTCCCTTGTGTAATAAAAATTCGAGGAAAGATATAAGGATCAACAACAAAAACAATAAACATGCTATGGATAGTACAATGATAAGGTGAAGAAATTAGCTTATGGGTTGGTGAAGTAGGTGTTGATCAACTCGTCCATGGTCTCTCTGGTGTAGTCGGGCTCGCATTCGGGTTCAAGGGAGCACTCGATTACCGACTCGATCACCGACTCGATCGCCGGCTCGAGTGCTCGATCGAGTCTCTTGGTCGAGCTCTCCCGTGCCTTCTTTTTCTCGCGGTCAGCTCGTATCCTCCTTTGCTTTGGCTCGACCCAGGATGATCTGGGCGGTTCCATAGGCATGTCTTGGCTTGGTTCCATCCTTAAAGAGCTGCTCCTCCTCAACTTGTCTGACTTACGCTTGGCTTTCCTAGAAGAGGAACTAGCAACCTTCCCTTGGAGTTCCTTGATTTGATCCTTCATGTCACTCATAGAACCAGATAGCTCCTTGACTGTGTCTTCTTCAATGTCTTGATGGTTTTGTCTTGGATCTTATTCCACCTTTGAAGGATGCTGAGGTGCTTGTGAGCTTCCCTTAGGCTTTGGCCTTGCCTTGAATCTGTTGTGTACTCCTGGAAATGGAAAGTCGCCGGTGCATACTCGGCCATTTCGTCCTCCTCATCGTCTTCTTCTTGATACGATTCTCTTACAGACCGAACACACTTTGATGAGCTAAGAAGATGAGACGAAGAAATAGTGAAGGATGGTGCAGTATGGCTTGACTCTATCGGTTCGATCGAGTCAGTGATCGAGTCAGATTTTGATGCAGGATTTCTTTGACTTTATCATGTAGATCGAGTCGGGAATTGGACTGGTTGGCTTGACTCGACCGGGTAGATCGAGTCACTGATCGAGTCGTGGTTAGGGATGGAGATCTCTGAAGATGACACACCAGGAGATCGATTTCTTTGCTCGATATGACACACAAACAAAGGGGATAGAGAATCAAAAGATATGACACGCCATTGATTCAGCCTTGAGAGATATTACACACTCACAAGAGGATCAAGTCTAAAAGAAGCGATTTTAGATAAAAATGCTTGATAAAGAAAAAAGGTTGCAGAAGGTACAAAAGAGTTATATATGAGAAAGAAAAACCCTAGACTCCTCTCACACTCTCATCAACGCCCAAAATGAATAAAAATGGGCCTTTAATCACTAGATGGGTTATTAGGAAGTGGGTTACTTGCCTCATTAAAAACCTAACAAGGAAAACCCATTGGGATAAAACCTTGCTAGGGAAAAAGAGTACAAGCAAACCACTTACCCATTTAGTGATCTACTTGGACTTGGATAGATGTCTTGATGCTTGAATCTGGTTTGTCTTCAGCAAATCCATTTGCACTTAACTCCATGTGTTTTAGGAGACCTCCTATTGCTCCACTAAGCTTCTTGGTCTTTGATCTTGTCATTGGCCCCTTTGAAAGCTCCAAAACCTCCTCAAGATGTTCTGGTTCAAGCTGCTCCTTCTCCTCATGCTCCTCTGGTTCTTGCAGCTCTATATCTTCTTGTTCATATCTATCCATGATCACATCATCCTCCCTCTCTTGAAAAGGATTTGACCTCAAATCGGCTTCATCTGCAAGAAAAGGAACAAGATCAGAAACATTAAAACTAGAACTCACATTATACTTACCTTGGAGATCTAGCTGGTAGCCATTGTCATTGATCTTCTTGGTTATTTGGAATGGACCATCAATCCTGGGCATAAGCTTTGATCCCCTCTCGTTTGGGAACCTTTCTTTCCTCAAATGTACCCAGACTTTGTCACCAATGTTAAAAGCCATGTGGTGTCTTCCTTTGTTAGCTTGCTTCTCATACCGCTTGGTTTTCTCCTCAATGTTCTTCCTTGCTTTCTCATGGACCTGTTTTACCAATTCAGCTTTCTTTTTCCCATCGAAACTAATTCTTTCACTCAAAGGTAAAGGGGTTAGATCCAAAGGAGATAAGGGGTTAAAACCATACACAATCTGAAAAGGAGAGTACTTAGAAGCTGAATGCACAGAATGGTTATATGCAAATTCTACATGTGGCAAACAATCTTCCCAAGCTCTCAAGTTCTTCTTAATCAAAGTTCTAAGCAAAGTAGATAGTGTTCTATTAACAACTTCAGTTTGCCCATCAGTTTGCGGATGACATGTAGTAGAAAACATAAGTTTAGTTCCTAGTTTAGACCATAGAGTTTTCCAAAAATAACTTAAAAACTTAGTGTCTCTATCCGAAACTATGGTTCTAGGCATACCATGCAATCTAACAACCTCTTTAAAGAAAAGATTTGCAACGTGCAATGCATCATCAGTTTTATGGCAAGCAATTAAGTGAGCCATCTTGGAGAACCTATCAACAACCACAAAGACTGAATCCTTACCTGTCCTAGTCCTAGGCAATCCAACAACAAAATCCATAGATATATCTATCCAAGGATGCATAGGAATAGGTAAAGGAGAATACAAACCGTTGGGTTGGACTTTAGACTTGGCATGTTTGCATGTGACACACCTTGAACAGACTCGTTCTACATCTCTTTTCATGTGAGGCCAATAGAAGTGATCTTGAATTACCTTAAGAGTCTTGGCAATTCCAAAATGCCCCATTAGACCTCCTCCATGTGCTTCTCTAGTAAGCAAATCTCTCACAGAACAATTAGGTACACACAACTTGTTATCATAAAAGAGGAATCTGTTGTGCCTATAGTAATGTCCTGAAGCATATTTCTCACAAGCCTTATAAGCATCTTGAAAATCAGAATCAGTTGCATATTAGTGCATCAGCAACTATATTATCTTTACCTTGTTTGTATTTGATAACATAGGGAAAGGTTTCTATAAACTCAACCCACCGTGCATGCCTTTTGTTCAGCTTGTGTTGTCCTTTCAAGTGCTTGAGAGACTCATGATCAGTGTGGATGACAAAATCTTTAGGCCATAGATAGTGTTGCCAAGTTTGCAAAGCCCGGACAAACGCATACAGCTCCTATAAGTGGGGTAGTTAAGCGTGGCTCTTCCAAGCTTCTCACTGAAATAAGCAATTGGTCTTTTATCTTGCATCAATACAGCTCCAATACTTATACCTGATGCATGACGCTCAATCTCAAAAGTTTTAGTAAAATCAGGGAGTATTAGAAGTGGTGCATTGGTCAGTTTGTCCTTTAGGGTCTGAAAAGCTTCTTCTTGTGCTTGCTCCCACTTGAATCCTACGTCCTTCTTACTGACCTCTGTGAGTGGAGCAGCAATAGTGCTAAAGTATTTTACAAACCTCCTATAAAACCCAGCAAGCCCATGGAAGCTTCTTACTTCTCCAACAGATTTGGGACTAGGCCATTCTTTGATTGCGTTCACTTTCTCTTCATCCACCTTAACTCCATCTGCACTTACAACAAAACCTAAAAAGACAAGGTTATCTTTATAAAAAGTGCACTTCTTAAGGTTAGCATAAAGTTTTTCCTTCCTAAGAACATCTAACACAGATTCTAGATGCTTAACATGCTCACTTAGGTCTTTGCTATAAATCAGGTTATCATCAAAGTAAACTACAACAAAGATACCAATGAATGCCCTAAGAACATGATTCATCAATCTCATAAACGTACTGGGTGCATTAGTGAGCCCAAATGGCATGACTAACCATTCATAAAGACCATGTTTAGTTTTAAAAGCAGTTTTCCACTCATCACCTTCTTTCATCCTAATTTGATGATAACCACTTTTCAAATCGATTTTAGAGAATATCTTAAAACCATGCAGCTCATCTAACATATCATCTAGCCTAGGAATAGGGTGTCGATACTTTACAGTGATATTGTTGATGGATCGGCAATCAACACACATCCTCCAACTTCCATCTTTCTTTGGTACAAGCAAAACGGGTACAACACATGGGCTCATACTTTCTCTTATGTGTCCTTTCTCCATGAGTTCTTCGACTTGTTTTTGAAGCTCTTTGGTCTCCGATGGATTTGTTCAGTTAGCTGGTCTATTTGGAAGTGTTGATCCAGGGACAAAATCGATATGATGCTCTATTCCTCTCATAGGTGGCAAACCTATTGGGTTCTCTTCTGGGAATACATCTTGATAGTCCTGAAAAAGTGGAGGTGATTTCACTCGGTAGCAGAGCTGCAAGGTTAGTTAAACTCGTAAGAGTTTCCTTGTACACAAACATTAGTATAGGTTTTTTTTGTGAATGAAGCTTTCTTAACCTCACCAGCCTTGATAAAGAAATTAGAGTGCTTAGCTACCTTTTTTTCCTTTTGTTTGAGATGGATTTGATCTTGATATACCTCATTTGGTGTCATAGGAACCAAAGTGATCTTCTTTCCTTTTAATTCAAAGGAGTGGCGGTTGGTAAACCCATCATGGATCACCTTCCTATCTGATTGCCATGGCCTTCCAAGTAAAATGTGTCCAGCCTCCATTGGTAGCACATCACAAACAATTTCATCTTGGAACTGACCAATGCTTAGAGGTACAGTTACTTGGCTGTTGACCTTCATTTCTCCATTCTCATTAAGCCATTGCAGCTTGTAAGGCTTTGGATGCTTTCTCACCTTTAGACCAAGTTTCTGGACCATGGTGGTGCTTACAACGTTAGTACAGCTTCCTCCATCAATGATAAGGCTGCAGACTTTGCCTTGAACATGGCACCTTGTATGGAACAGATTCTCTCTTTGCTCTTGCTCTTCTTCCTTGGTTTGCAGACTCAAAGTCCTTCTAGACACTAACAGTTCTCCTCTAGCTGCTTCTACTTCAAACTCCTCACAAGTTGATTCTGATCCATCTTTTTCTTCTTCTTCAGAAGCTATCTCACCATTTTCCATGAGGATCATAACTTTTCTGGTGGTACACTCATTAGCATAGTGTCCTCTTCCTTGACACTTGAAGCATTTAACGTCCCTAACTCGGGTTGGGTTAGCAATGTTCTTGCCCTTGTCTCGGAATAAGTTCAGGTCAGGTTTAGCAGCTTTTTCTTTTGGGGTAGGAGTTAAGGATTTAGACTCCCTTGAGTTGTTTGGCCTATTATCCTTGTAGTAACTCGGTCTTGAGGTTCCTGGTCCATAACTAGATCTTGTAGTTCCTTTCCTTCTAAGCTGCTGTTCAGTTAGGATAGCTTTGTGTAGCATCTCCTCAAGCTCCACATAGTGCTGCAGCTCTAGATGATCTTGTATTTCTCTGTTTAGACCTCCCAAGAACCTTGACATTGTGGCTTCTTCGTCCTCTTGTACATCAGCTCTTAGCAAAAGGGTTTCTAGCTCTTGGTAATATTCTTCAACACTTTTGTTGCCTTGAGTGATTCTCCTTAACTTTTGGTGAAGCTCTCGGTGGTAATGGCTAGGCACAAATCTCTTCCTCATGCATGCCTTAAGTTCTGTCCAAGTCTCAATGGGATATTCTCCATTTCTTCTTCTAGACGTCACCATTTGATCCCACCAGCTTAAAGCGTAATCATAGAACTCGGTGGCAGCAACTCTAACTCGGTTGATCTCTGAATAATGTTGACAATTGAAGACCAGCTCAATCTTTTTCTCCCATTCTAAATACACATCTGGATCATTCTTTCCATGGAATGATGGTATCCTCAACTTAAGTCCTTCCAAGTTGTTTGGTCGACGTTCCCTGTCTTCCCTGGCATGTCTATGGCTCCGTCTGCTTCTGTGAGAAGCACGACTTTGATTCTCATAATAATGGTCAGTGTCCCTACCTCCATCTTGATAAACAGGATCTCTTTGTAATCTTCTTGGCCTTGTATTATTAGTTTCTTGTTGTCTCCTAGGCATAATATGATCAGTATCCTGTCCAGATTGCTGAAGCTCTTGTCTAAAAGCATCAAACTTGGTATTCATCATTTGCTCCAATCTGGCCGAGAGAGCTTCAATCAATAGCTTGCTGTTGTGGCTAGCCTCAGCAACATCATCTTCAGCCATGGTACCTGAAAGAGATAAACAAACTCTCGCAGAATCAAATCCTCTTAAAATAGTTTATGATGTGATCATGGATAGCTCGGACAATGGAGATAAGGAGCAGCTTGAACCTGAGGAGCTTGGAGCTAAGGAGCAGCTTAGAGATGAAGCGAATGGAGCTGAAGAGGAAGTAGCGTTGCGTGTTTCTAATGGTCCTATGACAAGATCAAAGACAAATCTACTAAATCAAGCCATCGCAACACTTCTACATCAAATTTAGGGCAGTCTTAAACAAGATACTTGTCCAACCACATTGGTTGTGATTCAAGCTGTTTAAGCAACAACAATGGAGGTGTGTGACTTGTACTCTTTTTCCCTCCTCTTGGGTTTGTCCCAATGGGTTTTCCAAGAGAGGTTTTTAATGAGGCAAGTTCACACACTCTTTCACAAGCCCATTGTTGTTTCGAGGCCCATATCCAAAGAAGAAGGGGAAAAGTCTGTTTTCTTTTAATTTTCAGTCTTTGTGTGTTTTTAATGTGTGTTTAATTCCCTAGGACGAAATTCTCTCTTCCCAATCTCTTAGACTTCTTTATATTTCGTTCTCCCCTTTGTAAAACCCTCATCAAACTTTTTCTTATCAAAATCTCTCTCTGATTTCGTTTGATCACGAGCTTGTGTGTGTAATATCACAATCTCAACTTGAAACTGCTTTGGTGCGTAATATCCTGGCAGAATCGAGCCCGAAAGTTCAAAGGAATTTCGTAACCTTTGAAAGTTTCTCTCAATCCCTAATTGTTCAAAACCATCGATCCATCAACTACACGAAGTGTATTCAAGGGGCTGTGATTTCTATAACCAGAATCATATCAGTTTATGATAGAAACACATAACCAAGTGCAAGCAAGGACTGATTCAAATGATGGATCTAAAGCAAACAACACAAAAATCTCATAACCAACAAGGGAAGATGAACAGGCAGATTAGGTTTCAAGGTGACTTAGCTTTTCAAAGTGGCTCTGATACCACATGATACGATTCTCCTACAGACCGAACACACTTTGATGAGATAAGAAGATGAGACGAAGAAATGGTGAAGGATGGTGCAATATGGCTTGACTCTATCGGTTCGATCGAGTCAGATTTTGATGCAGGATTTCTTTGACTCTATCATGTAGATCGAGTCGGGAATTGGACTGGTTGGCTTGACTCGACCGGGTAGATCGAGTCACTGATCGAGTCATGGTTTGGGATGGAGATCTCTGAAGATGACACACCAGGAGATCGATTTCTTTGCTCGATATGACACACAAACAAAGGGGATAGCGAATCAAAAGATATGACACACCATTGATTCAGCCTTGAGAGATATTACACACTCACAAGAGGATCAAGTCTAAAAGAAACGATTTTAGATAAAAATGCTTGATAAAGAAAAAAGGTTGCAGAAGGTACAGAAGAGTTATATATGAGAAAGAAAAACCCTAGACTCCTCTCACACTCTCATCAACGCCCAAAATGAATAAAAATAGGCCTTTAATCACTAGATGGGCTATTAGGAAGTGGGTTACTTGCCTCATTAAAAACCTAACAAGGAAAACCCATTGGGATAAAACCTTGCTAGGGAAAAAGAGTACAAGCAAACCACTTACCCATTTAGTGATCTACTTGGACTTGGATAGATGTCTTGATGCTTGAATCGGTTTGTCTTCAGCAAATCCATTTGCACTTGACTACATGTGTTTTAGGAGACCTCCTATTGCTCCACTAATCTTCTTGGTCTTTGATCTTATCATTGGCCCCTTTGAAATCTCCAAAACCTCCTCAAGATGTTCTGGTTCAAGCTGCTCCTTCTCCTCATGCTCCTCTGGTTATTGCAGCTCTATATCTTCTTGTTCATATCTATCCATGATCACATCACTTCTTCTTGTTCTTCTTGTTGAAAGACTTATGCTTGGGGAACGTAGAGGAGGTCTGTTGATGGCCAGAAATCGATGTTGTTCCCTGTCCTGATCTTTGTGGCGATGGTATTAGCTAGTATCATCCGGGCATCACCAACAGCTGGGTGAATAAATTAGTAGAGGTAGCATTCATTCACCCTCTCGTTGTCTAGGAAGTGGGTTCGTGTTAGGTGTGGAATGTCTATCCACCTAGGAGCATACTCTTTTGAACTAAGCTCCACACCACAAGCAACCAATATTGGGGTCACTATGCTTCCAATACTCAGCTCCCCTGTGCTACCCTTCTTTTGCAACCTCAATGCCCAATCTTCGTAGTATAACATCTGATCAATCACCACATTGGTTAAGCTAGTATTGGTCTTATCTCCAGCTAAAACCGTCCCATCCCTGGCGCAATTTAAGACTCCTCCAAGAGCTAAATCAAGCATTTGTAACTCGCCATCGTTGATGTTCCCTGTGACCTTCCTAGCAAAAAGAGTGCTAGCTATTGACTTGTGCAAATACCTCAAAACAGGGCTCCTGATTTGCAAACTTTTGGACCTCGAAGAAGAAAAGGTTTTTCCTCCACCAATTGTCTCCCACAAGGCGAGAAGCTCATGCTTGTCAAAATCTTGGACAGTTCCCGTCCCGCTTGGAAATCCATACACATGGTCTATCTCCTTGAAGGTGAGCGAGTATTGTTTGTTTCTGACCGTGAACGTGATGAAGCCTAAACCACCATCTGAGATGTAATCCGGCTCATCCTCATAGAAGTGCACCCTTAAAGAGGCTAAGAAGTAGCAGGTTTCATCTTCGTAAGCGTCCATGTTTAGCTTTATGAATGTGTCCAGGTGACACATTTCGAATAAGAACTCAACATCTCTCTTGATGCCTAGCTTTTTCATTGTCTCCAGATGTGGAAAACGGGTGCCAGCAAATATCATCCCCTTGAAGATTTTGTAGAGCTCTTCTGTGGAAAGTTTATTCTTTCCTTTGCTTCGTGGTTGCTCATCTTCCTCTTCTTCTTCTTCCATTGATTCTACCGGACGTTTTCCCCTTGCTATGGCATTCCTTTCTCTCGAGTATTCTTCAGCCATAGGGGTTTCTTCTTCACTATCCTCCATGGGTTCTGCTACTTGGCTACAAACTCGATCAGCGGCTCGACCACTAGCTCGAGCAGGCACTCGATCGCCAGTTCGAGTGGGTGATCGAGTGATGTCCTCGATGTCCATCCGCTCCGATTCTTGAGTTGTTGAGTCTCTAAACCGCCGGAAACTCCTTGCCATTGCTTCAGCAGACGAAGGACGAGCTGAATCTCCCCGTGGAGAGCTTCTTGACTTTGTGAACAGAAGCTGGTTAATCATTTTATTAGAACCTGGATGATGCAACTCAAAGACCAAAATGAGATGGCTAGGATAGCCCTTTTCCGAAATTAAAATGATCTGAAGAAGTGTTTTTAAAAAAAAAAAAAAGAGAGTGTTGCAAGAGTTTAGTAAATGAGAGGGGTGAGAGATTGTTGAGGCTAACCACTTTCTTTTATAGGCAAAGATGGATGCAAGAGGACAAGGAGGAGCGTGTGCAATGAATTCGAATTTCAAACATCATTTACGCTCCACTCGATCAAGCATATGGTGATGACATCGAGTGGGCCATCGAGTCAGCTCTTGTCCCCTTGATTGTCGCCGATCTTGACCAAAATTTGAATTCAAATTTTTAGCTCTTGCTTGGATGGACTTGAGCAAGTGGATCGAGTGGGCCATCGAGTCAGCTCTTGTCGGGTACTTGTTGGAGAACTCGACCAAGTGTGAATTGTACTCGACCGCTGCACGTGAAGGACTCGATCGAGCACATGATTGGGAGGTCGAGTTGTCGGTCGAGCTAGACATTCAACAACCTTGTTTCTTTCCTTTAAACGTCTTTACCACCCTTCTGTTCTTAACTCATGCATTGTCCCCTAAACACCAAAAACACTTAAAAACAAATCATAAAACCCAAAACCAACAACAGCAAAACAAAGAAACAAAAAGAATGAAAGTTATATAAATAGGGATAGACATGGGACTTCCTCCCAAGTGAGCTTGTTTAAAGTCACTGAGCTTGACTTGTTACCTTCTTATGCTTAGTACACCGAGAGGAACAGAAGTTCCTTCTTGAATGATCATGTCAGCCATGTATCGCTTAACCCGCTGCCCGTTCACCGTAAACTCAGTTCCCTCTTTTCCAACTAGGGTAATAGCACCATAGGGCAGCACTTCTTTGATGTCAAATGGGCAGGACCATCTCGATTTCAGCTTTCCCGGGAAGAGTTTTAGTCTGGAGTTGAATAGCAGGACTTGATCGCCAACCTTAAATTCTTTGGGAAGGATCTTCTGGTCATGGAAAGCTTTAGTTCTTTCCTTGTAGACTTTAGAACTTTCATAGGCTTCAAGCCTGATCTCTTCCTGTTCGTGCAAATCCATTGCTCTCTTTTCCTGGGCAGTCTTGATATCAAGGTTCAATAGCTTAGTTGCCCATAAAGCTTTGTACTCCATTTCTACAGGCAAATGGCATGTTTTTCCATACAGCAGTTGGAATGGAGTTCTTCCTACTGGCGTTTTGAATGCTGTTCTGTAAGCCCAGAGAGTGTCATCAAGCTTGACTGACCAATCCCGTTTTGAAACTCCAACTACTCTTGCAAGGATTGCTTTAATCTGTTTGTTGGAGACTTCTACTTGACCACTGGTCTGAGGGTGGTAAGGTATTGCAACCTTATGCTTCACCCCATGCTTCTTTAATAAATTCTCAAACAGCTTGTTGATGAAGTGAGAACCTCCATCACTGATGACTACCCTTGGAATGCCAAATCTGGGGAAGATTATGCTTTTGAACATCTGTAGTACAATCTTAGCATCATTGGTTGGACACGCAATAGCCTCAACCCATTTCGAGACATAGTCCACCGCAACTAGTATATAGCTGTTTCCAAATGATGGTGGGTTGAAAGGACCCATGAAATCTATCCCCCATACGTCGAACACTTCAACTTCTAGTATAGGGTTCTGCGGCATCTCGTTCCTTTTGCTTATATTGCCCATTCTTTGACAGGGGTAACACTTAGAGATGAAGCTCTAAGCATCCTTGAACATGCTAGGCCACCAAAATCCTGCTTGAAGTACCTTCTGGACAGTCTTGAAGGTACCAAAGTGACCTCCATAGGCAGACCCATGGCAATGTTCCAGAACACCTTTTACCTCCTCCTCAGCTATGCATCTTCTGAACAGACTATCTGACCCCTTTTTGTAGAGATATGGCTCATCCCAGTAGTAGTAGTTTACGTCTCTGAAGAATTTCTTTCGTTTGTACGAATCCAAGCTCTTAGGGATTTCTCCAATGACCAAGTAGTTAACCAAATCGGCATACCAAGGCAGATTGTTTTCTCCTAAGGCTAAAACTTTGGCTTTCGCACTTGTTGTACCCACTCGATCAGGCACTCGATCGACCACTTGATCAACTGATCGAGTAGGTGATCGAGTTGTTGAAATCTGGACGGCCATGAGTGACTCTTCAAGCATAGAGTCGTCTATGGGCAATGCATCGTCTATCTTCATTCTGGACAAGTGATCAGCCACTCCATTTTCGATGCCCTTCTTATCAACAATCTCCATATCAAATTCTTGAAGCGAGAAGATCCATCTAAGCAATCTTGGCTTAGTGTCTTTCTTTGCATAAATGTGCCTCAAGGTTGCATGATCCGTGTAGACGATAACTTTTGATCCTACTAGATAGCTTCTGAATTTCTCAAAGGCAAACACAACTGCTAGCAGCTCCTTCTCTGTAGTTGCATATCTCCCTTGTGCCTCATCTAGAGTTCTGCTAGCATAGTAGATAACATGCAACTTCTTATCAATCTTCTGTCCCAAAACAGCTCCTACTGCATAGTCAGATGCATCGCATATAATTTCGAATGGATAGTCCCAGTTAGGAGCTTGGACTATCGGGGCTGAGATCAAGGCCGCCTTGATCTGTTGGAAAGCTTCCAAACATTCAGAATCGAAGTTGAATTCCATCTCCTTACAGAGCAGCCTTGTGAGCGGTCTGGCTATCTTTGAGAAATCTTTGATAAATCGCCTGTAGAAACCAGCATGTCCAAGGAAACTTCTGATATCCTTTACTGTCCTTGGAGGCTGCAGCTGCATCATTACATTAACCTTAGCCTTGTCTACCTCTATCCCATTCTCAGAAATCTTGTGTCCCAAAACAATACCCTCTCTGACCATAAAATGGCATTTCTCCCAGTTCAGAACCAGGTTGGTCTCTTCACACCTAGAGAGTACCCTGCACAAGTTTAACAAACACGAGGAGAAAGAGGAGCCATACACAGAAAAATCATCCATGAAGACCTCCACCATCTCCTCTATCAAATCTGAAGAGATAAAGATCATACACCTCTGAAAGGTAGCAGGGGCATTACAAAGACCAAACGACATTCTCCTGTATGTAAATGTTCCATAAGGACAGGTGAATGTGGTTTTTTTCTTGATCATTTGGGTGTATAGGGATTTGAAAAAATCCACTATACCCATCTAGGAAGCAATAATAAGGATGATTTGCTAGCCTTTCCAACATCTGGTCAATGAATGGCAATGGGAAATGATCTTTTCTAGATGCAGCATTCAGTTTCCGATAATCTATGCACCTTCTATGGCCAGTGATTGTTCTAGTGGGAATAAGTTCATCCTTATCATTTTTCACAACGGTCATACCACCCTTTTTAGGAACCCAATGCACAGGGGATATCCAAGTACTATCTGATATAGGGTAAATGACACCAGCTTCTAACAACTTAAGAATTTCCTTTTTAACAACCTCCTTCAAGTTTGGATTCAATCTTCTCTGAGGTTCAATGCTAGCATATGATTCGTTTTCAAGGTGAATTATATGAGTGCATAAGCTAGGTGAAATTCCCTTAATGTCATCCAGTGAATACCCTATAGCTCTTCTAAACCTTTTCAATTCAGTCAATAGCAAGTGCACTTCATCATCATTCAGTTCAGCATTCACTATGACTGGATAAGTAGAATTAGGGCCTAGAAAAGCGTACCTTAGCCCTGTTGGAAGTGGTTTAAGATCAACCTTAGGAGCCTTTAGTTCAGACCAGTCATTGGATGCATCGAATGTTGACTCGATCATTGACTCGATCGGGCACTCGATCGAGTGATCGAGTGGTGTGGTCGAGTAGTCCAGTCGAGCCTGACATACCTCTTCCTTAATTGCTTTAACGACCTTTGTGTTCAACCCAAGAAGATCTTCAAAGATTTCTGACCCTTTTACTGCACTGTGTGAGTCTAACAACATCTCATAACCCAAGGTTTCCTTGTGCAAATACCCGGCTTCCCCATTCTTTGTTAAAGTAGTCTGAAGATGGTCTTTTTCGTTGAGTTCTTCTAGTAGTTCATCAGCAAGTTGATCCATCTCCTCCATCCAAAAAAGCTGACCCTCTATTGTAGGTTTCTTCATGGCATCCGTGATGTCAAACTTCATCTTGAAATCCTTTCCCAGGTTAAGTTCAATCTTTCCTTTCTTGACATCGATGATTGCTCCAACTGTAGCTAGGAAAGGTCTTCCCAATATCAAAGGATCTCGAGGTTCCTCATCCATTTTTAGTACCACAAAGTCTGTCGGGGTATCCACATATCCGATTCTCAGAGGTAGATCTTCTAGAACGCCATGTGGTATTCGAACTGACCTATCCGCCAATACCAAAGAGATGTTGCATGCCTTGTACTTACTGAACCCCAATCTCCTGGCTACTGAAAGCGGCATAAGGCTTATTGAAGCTCCAAGATCACAAAGACAGTTTTTAAAGCTCAACGGCCCAAGGAAGCAGGGTAAAGTGAAACAACCGGGATCGCCTTGCTTCTGGATTGCTCTCTTTTGGACGATAGCGCTGCATTCTTCCCTTAGCACTACCATTCCCTGCAGCTCTTTAACCTTTTCTGTTAATGTATCCTTCAAAAACTTTTGATATGGAGGTATCAGCATAAAAGCATCTAAGAGAGGCATCTTGACCTCAATTTCACCCATCTGCTTATCAAAAAGAGCCTTATACTTTTCCATCTTCTCTTTCTTGAACCTGCTTGGAAATGGAAGCTTGGGTTTGTATGGAGGAGGAACAAAGCATGTCTCCGTTTTCTCTAAAGCAAATGGTTTTCCAGCAATGTGGGTATGCACTCGATCATCGACTCGATCTGGGGATCGAGTTGGTTCTGGAAGTTGGACTCGAGTATTGACTCTAGCAGGCACTTGATCGACCAGATCGAGTAGTTGATCAAGCTGCTGGTCAAGCTTATCAGTCGTAGCTTCATCGTGACATAAATCCTCCCGATCCTGGTTGTCACTGTCCTCAGTGACCTTGGTAGGTCTTTGGGGGGTAGGTAGTGCTCGGCCACTCCGCAATGTGATTGCATTTATGTGGAAATCCTTTGGGTTTTGGATTGATTTGCCTGGTAGTTGTCCCACAGGGACTGGAGAAGAAGTAGAGGCGGTGTTGCCGTCCAGGTGTTTGATTTTGGAGTTCAGTGTCTCGAACTTGCTGTTAAGATCATTTTAAGTGCAATCCATCTTGTTGTGTACGTCAGCCAGTTTTTTAGACAACTCCATGGCACTAGATGCTTGTCCTTGTAGGAGGTGCTGTGGTCGTTGATTATGAAAACCCGGTGGTCCCATTGCTCCTTGTTGTTGGTAACCATCGTGAAACTGCGGCCTGGGGACGAAAGCCTGATTCTGATTGTAGGGGACGAAAGGTTTGGAAGGAGGTTGCGGCGCAGAAGGGTAGACTTGGTCCTGTGGGTTAGCCACATTCGTACTCCGATATGATAAGTTTGGATTTGGCCGATAGTTGTTGTAACCTTTGTTGTAACTACCTTGGTTCTGGATGTAACTAATCTTTTCCTGGTGATCAATCCCCCCATCCTGAAGTTGGAGCTGCTCATCCTCAGAAACTAAATGAACATGCCTCTGCTGGGCTTGAAGTAGTTTATCTAATTTCTCATTCATGGCCTTCATTTCCTTCCGATGCCTCTCCTCAGAATCATGATTCCCCCTGATTCCGCGATCATAATCTTCATTGTAATTCCCATCTAATTGAGCTAGGTTTTCGACTAACTCCCAGCCTTCATCGACATCCTTATTCAAGAAGTTGCCATTGCTGGCAGTATCGAGAAGCATTCGGATTTTGGGAAGAGCTCCTCTGTATAGGGTGCTAAGAAGAGATTCATTGCTGAATCCATGATGAGGACATTGAGATTGGTAGCTCTTGAATCTCTCCCAAGCTTCATAGAAGGACTCGTCATTTCGCTGAGCAAATCCAGAGATTTCATTCCGCAATTTAGCCGTTCTGGAGTTGGAAAAGAACTTAGCAAGGAAAGCTCGTTTGCATTCATCCCAGGAAGTGATTGATCCATGAGGTAAATTCTTTTCTCATAAATGGGCTTTATCACCAAGGGAGAAATGAAATAGTCGCAGTTTCAATGCGTCTTCACTAACTCCGTTTATTTTGCAGAGGCTACAGAGCCTATCAAACTTGTCGAGATGATCGAGTGGATCCTCCATTGATAAACCATGGAATTTGTTGTTCTGGACCATAGAGATCAAGCTGCTCTTAATCTCGAAGTTATTATTCTGGACCGCAGGAGGTATAATTCCATGTCTCTGAGTGTGTGTGTTAGGTGCATCTCCCGCGCCAATGTATCGGAGTCGTCTTGGTGCAACCAGAGGTGGTTCGTCCTGTTGTACAGGTTGATGTGCCATAGTGATTGGATCTTGTTGATCGACTCGGACGTTGTCTCGTTGCGCTCTCAACTGTTGTGGTAAGCGGTTCATGTTGTCGAGATAACGAATGAGATCTTGGTTTCCTTGCGATCTGGTGTGCATGCAGGTAAAAGAAAGTGACTCGAGCGTCGACTCTATCAAGAACTCGATCAGGCCGATCGAGTCGTACGTCGAGTTGGTGGTCGAGTGGTGTAATCGAGTTTTACCTGAATCACAAAACAGAGAAAGAACAACCAGGTCAGTAATAGAAGTGTTGAGAATAAGAACTTGATCTTAAGAGATCTGAAATCCTAAATATAACAAACGAACACCCAAATGGCAACGGCGCCAAATTGATAATAGGAGTTTTCGGTATCAATTTCCTAATGCATTATCATGTCATTGCAATACAATAGGTATCAATCCAAATGAGTGTGATGCTAACATATAGGATGTGATCAAATCAGTTAAGTCAAGCCAAGCAATATGTTTGTTCAATCACGGATGTATCAGTTTTCAAGTTCGTGGCATTGTGTTTCCCATATCACCGAGATGATATCAAGTACGAAATCCGGCCAGTAATCTGAACCGTTTCAGACCGCAGTCTTTAATCTCTAGGATCTCTCCATTACTCGTTAAGGGTTTCCAACCGATAAACCAGAAAACTAAATCAATAGAAAGCATGAACAATAACTAATAAGGATAGAAACTAGAACACTAATCTTAGCTATCATGAACTAACAAAGCTACCAAAGTAGAGAATAGCAACAGAATAAATGACTAACAAAGACAAAATCTTAATAAGAACAGCAAAGTGTAAGCAAAGCAACAGAAGATTTCAGAGAAATAAAAGTTCCTAAGGATGGGGGTAATGGGTCAGTGGCTACTCTTAAATCAACCTAAGTGTTTAACAAACTCAAACAATGAGCTAATCCCTAGACAATAGACTCAAAAGCTGACTAATTCATTCTCATGACAGAAATCATCAAGCTAGGCTAGTTCCAGACCTAATTCTCATTAGCGAAATCTAACCTATCAGGCATTAAGATTCAGCCTATTAAAGCCAATAAACACTCTAGACATCTAATCTCTTAGGCTAGAAATGTAAATCTATGGAATTAGTTGGTTCAAACATTTCATGAAACACTTTCTGGGTGTTGAAATGTCTGGGCTCTAATTCCAATTGATCAGAAGGAAACTAGCATTAAGGACACTAATCCATAAGAGAATCATGGAATTCTAAGCTCAAACGACCTAGGAGACTAAAGATTTGCCACTAACCTATCCCATCCTCAAGAACCCTAAAAGACTACTCAGAACTCATGAAGAACATGAAGAACACAAACTCAGAAAATCCTAAAACTTGCATAACATATAGATAAAGATGAAAGGATTAATAAGTGTCAAAGAATCAACAACAGAAACTAAATATATTGAAAACAATCTAAATTGCAAAACAAGAACATCAAGAACACAAACCTAGAAAATCTTAAAACTTGCACAACATATAGACAATTGTATGAAGAGTAGTAACTATGGAAGGAATTATAACAAAAACTTAAAAACTTAGAAGAAATCTGTATTACAAAATAAGATTGTTCTTGGTGAAACTAGAGAGAAAACCTAGGCAAAAAACGTGTATGTTCAACGAATGGCTTAAGGGGAGTATTTATAGTGAGAGTTGCAAAACCCTAAAACAGAAAAGGACAAAATAGGATTCGGTGGCTCAACTAGATCAGCTTGGTCGAGTGCTTGATCGAGCTCCCTTTGTGTGTCGACTCTATCAAACAGATCGAGTATGTGATCGAGTCCCCTTTGTTTGTCTTGTTGTATGCACTCGATCGGGCCGATCGAGTGGCTTCCTTCTCTATATCATGCATCCTTGACTCTGTCGTCCTGATCGACTGGTTGGTCGAGTTGCCTTCTCCCTCTGGCTCCTGTGCTTCTTAACCGATCTTTGTCCATGTTTTAAACCTCCATTCCTCCCTTAATCCATTAGTGACTCCAGATCACCTGTTTCAAAACCTTATGCAAGATATGTATGCAATGCTGATGCAAGAATGCCTAAATATGCAAAACAGAAACAATTGACTCTAAATGGTGCGAATGAAGGATGAAACAATGCTAAATGGTTTATAAATGTATGCTTAAAACAGGTAAAATACAGAGATATCAATTAATAAGACTATCCTGGATCTGAAAATGCCCTTGGCGAGAGCTGCCCAAATTTCTGACAAGATTTTTTGACGAAACCATTACACGTACATTAGTATTTTGACAATCGACAATATTTAAGTTTAGGATATATTGTGTGAGTGTGTATATATTGTATCTAGTTATGTATATTTAGGATTTTTGGCAATATGTTTATTTTTAGTTTGATGAGATTATGTTTTATAAATAGATTAGATATATGCACAAGAATAGTGCTCAATTATATATATATTTGAAAAAGCTATTTCATCTCTAGATACTTACAAGGTTTTTTTTTAATGTAATGTTAATTATATTCAAATAAAAAAAAACGTTTTTAGGTTTTGTTTGAAAGAAATAAGTCTACAATTTGAATAAAACACTAAAAGATTTAAACGTGGAACTCGAGCCAAAATTGAAAATCCTCATCGTATCGCCTATCCCCATTAGTCGAATTATTGAAAGCCGATTTCAGACTTGTTTGTCTATCCGCCAAATCATTCGAGCTACTGAGTTCGGTTCTTCTTCATGCATCCGTCCATTATCCCCTCCAAACAGTATAGACAGCAGCTTGAAAGACGTACCGAACAAGAAACCCCTCTACCCGATCATGTTGATGCTTCGAAATATAAAAAATAATTGTTTACCAGTCAGTTGTGTATATGGATCTGAAAATGTCCTTAGTGAGAGCTGCCCAAATTTTTGACAAGACTTTTTGACGGAACCATTACACGTACATTAGTATTTTGACAATCGACAATATTGAAGTTTAGGATATATTGTGTGAGTGTATATATATTGTATCTAGTTATGTATATTTAGAATTTTTGGCAATATGTTGAATTTTAGTTTTATGAGATTTTTTTTATAAGTGGTTTAGATATATGCACAAGAATAGTGCTCAATTATATATATATATATATATATATGTATATATGAAGTTGTTTTGCCGTGTTTGACCCCAAATAAAAAAAACATATGCACAAGAATTGTAAGATCCTCATCCTTCAAATACACCAAAAGAGACCAACGACTTGCGCATCTACTCTTTAACTCAAATCTGACCTGAAGAAAAGAGAAAAGAGAAAAGAGGGGTGAGTAAAACAAGTTTTACTCAGTGAGGGCGATCTTACATGCCCACACGATCCTCAACGCAAAATTATGCACACCAGCAAGCACATATACAAAGTTTGTGAACAAACAATCATCAAACAACTTATTACATCTAACCAATAAACATGCTTAGACAAGCAACATACAACCTAATACACTCACTAACATAACTCACATTCCATACTCAACTTCATATTCAGTTAAACATCAATCATAACATAACATATGTAGGCACCATTGGCCATACTTCACTTACTCATGCAGACACCATTGGCCATACATCCATTTCACACATGTAGACACCATTGGTCATACATCCCCTTACTCATGCTGACATCATTGGCCATACATCTCATCACTCATGCAGACACCATTGGTCATACATCCATATATCAATATCACACACTCACACATCGCATATCATCATCATTATTAGACATATATTACTAATCACCATATTATCATGCAACATTAACCATCAAACATCTTATTCCTATACTAAGCATAACACGTCAGAATAATTCAATGTTCATGATCCACCGATCACGTCCTCACCTGAATTTTGGCTGGAACAAAACTGGAAAAAAGAGATCGAAAACGGCTAGCTTGTAACCCACAACAAAGGTTTTACCTCGGATTGAGGATCCAAAAATTGTTCTGAATTCTTGGTAATGAGATCTGTTCAGAACACTCAAGAAATCACCCTAACTCCTTCGGACATGACGGGAAACTGATCACCAAAGTCCCTACTTGACACTGTTTTCTTCTTCCTCATCTTCATTAATTGAACCGATGTTGAACGGTGAATACGTAACAATCAACTACAATTATCCACTTATACATGATCGAAACCAACACTACACAACAAACGGTGGCAGCGAACTCGACGGTGGTGGATGACGGTGGCATGGAAACGAGGTTTGCTTCTGTTTCCTCAAGGTTAACATTGATGGTGGTGGAGAGCAAAGGGTGGTCAAAGGCGAGCTGCTTGGGTTTTGCACACTAAAAAAGGTGAAAAAACTTTCCTTTCCTCTCTCTCTCTCAGTGCGATCCGAATAGTGTCACTTTATCTTTGCCGCTCCTTGCAAGATTCTAGGCGGCCAGCCGCCGTCTCTGACCATGTCTGACCAGACTGGCATTCTCTCTATGCCGAATCTGAGTCCTTCGATTGAAGTTTCAGCCATCAAAAATCAACCTATTGATCCAGTACTACAAGCTAATTCTCAGAAGAAGACTTGGGTTACTGTAGCAAGTCGGCCATCTCTATCCAAATTCGATTACGAAGTGTCTCTCACTGATGGGAAAGCCACTATCCCAGTGCCTGACGAAGTTCTCATCGATGCTCCGCCACTATGGGAAGACTTTCTTGTTGGTAGATTTGCTTCCACCGCCCCACACGTTGCAAAGATTCATGTTATAGTAAACAAGATTTGGACTCTGGGTGATAAGTCCACAAAGATCGACGTGTTTGTTGTCAATGAAACTTCTATCAAATTTCGTATTCGAAGTGCCGCTGTGAGAAATCATGTATTACGACGAGGTATGTGGAACATATGTGAAATTCCAATGATCGTTTCAAAGTGGTCTCCAATTGTGGAAGACGCTCAACTGGAAGTCACCTCTATGCCGCTGTGGGTGAAGATTAAGAATGTCCCTCACAAGCTTTTTTCTTGGAAGGGAGTGAGTTTCCTAGCAAGTCCGGTGGGAGTTCCACTGCGTCTCCACCAAGACACGGTCCTGGTAACAAACTTCGATGAAGCAAAGATCTTTGTTGATGTGGATCTGTCAAAACACTTGCCAAAGTCTTACAACTTTAATGTTCAAGGGGAAGAAATTTTTGTTGAATATGAATACCCATGGCTCCCAAAGCGTTGTGAACTTTGCAGCAAATGGGGGCACATAGAGGATGAGTGTTTAGCGAAAGCATGGCAAACTCAAAAGGCAGCAAGAACGGTTAAATCAATAGTAGCTGCTGCCTCTTTTTTCTCTCTAACACCAAAGGACAACAACAAAACGCAAGAGGGTGCTTCAACTTCGGGTCTGCAAGCTGGGCATCAAGCTGAAAATCTGGCATCATTACCAACCATTGAGAAAGAGACAGAAGATGGGGAGATTTCTACCTCAACCCATCTAGTGGAGAATAAGGATGAAGATTCAGAAGAGTGGCTTCAGGTTTCTCCCTCTGGGGGAAGAAACGCTCGGAAAAAAAGGAAGAGTGGGTTTATGGTCAGGTAAAGATAGCCTCACCTTCGAGATACGAAGTCCTTAGAAATCAATCAGAATTTGGAGACCAAGAAGAAGGGGGTTCGGTTCCAGTTACAGCTCCTGTACTAGGCCCTTCTATTACTAATGAGATCTTAGGTGAGACACCAATGGTGCAGACAATTTCCATGTTAAACGCAGCAAAGAACGTTGAGGAACAAATAGAAGAGACGAACAAAATTGAAACATCTCTTCGGAAGGTCCTGCCGCGCCACTCTAAGAAACCAAACAGGTACAACTCGGATTCACTTGTCCAAGACATTGGGATGAACCCTAATATCGCGGGAAAAAAGAAAAACTCTACACGCTAATATGTCAGGGTTTTTCTGGAATGTTCGCGGATTAAATAAGTCAACAAAACATTCTGTAATAAAGAGTTGGATAAATGGTGGGGGTTTCCAATTTGGTTGTGTGCTCGAGACAAGAGTAAAAGAGCAAAAAGTCAATCGGATTGGGAAACTACTTTTTGGTGATTGGTCGATTCTAACAAACTATGAGTTCAGTCGTTTGGGTCGTATCTGGGTGGTGTGGAAGCAAAGCGTAAGGCTCACTCCATTCTTTAAAAGTGGTCAGTTGATAACCTGTTCAGTTCAGCTATAAGGTAATGCGGATGAGTTCTTCTGTTCTTTCATCTACACTTCAAACTTTGCAGAGGAACGCAAAGAGCTTTGGAACGATCTGAGAGCACATCAAAACTCAAATATTATACGGACAAAACCATGGATTTGCGTAGGAGATTTTAACGAGATTTTGGATGGTGAGGAGCACTCCAATTTCCAATTGTCTCCAACAATCCCAACGGGTATGAGAGATTTTCAAGATCTGGTTCGTACATGTTCTTTGAAGACTTGCCTTTCCACAGACCTGTTTACACATGGTGCAACAAAAGGGAAGCCGGTCTAATCTCTAAAAAACTGGATAGAGTACTTAAGAATGATCAGTGGGCTAGGTCTTTCCCCGACTCCTATAGTGTTTTTGAAGCAGGTGGTTGCTCAGATCATTTGCGGTGTCGTATACAACTTGATTGCCAAGCTCCGCGACCAAGAAAGCCATTTAAATTTGTCAACGCGGTGCTAGAATTACAAGAGTTTCAACCAATGGTGGAAAAATATTAGAGTGATCAGCAACCTATTTTCCAGTCAACATCCTCTCTTTACAGGTTCTCAAAAAAACTTAAAGGTTTGAAACCACTTATAAGGGAGCTAGCAAAAGGAAAGCTAGGTAATCTAAGCACGAAGACGGCGGAGGCACACTCCTTTCTATGTGAAAAACAAGAAGCAAACCTAAGACTATCTTCAGCGATTTCCATGAAGGAAGAAACTGCTGCCTACAATCGATGGGATTTTGTGTCCGGACTTGAGGAAAGCTTCTTGAAGCAACGCTTGAAGCTACATTGGTTACGTATTGGTGATAAAAACAATAAAATGTTCCATATGGCGACCGCGGCAAGGCAAGCATCTAACTCTATTAGAGAAATAAAATGTCGTGATGGGACAGTGGTATCAAGTGGGGAGGCAATCAAAAAGGAAGCTATCGAGATGTTTAGAGATTTTCTGCAGCACATCCCCGAGGATTACTCGGAGCCCTCAATTGAAACACTAAAAGAGCTGCTACCAAATAGATGCACATATCTCGACCAGCACAAGCTTATCAAACCAGTTTTGGCTGAGGAGATACGCAATGTGCTATTCACAATGCCAAGCAATAAATCACCGGGACCTGATGGATTTAATGTGGAGTTCTACAAAGCAGTATGGCCGATTGTTGGAAAGGAATTCACTACTTCTGTTCAGTCCTTCTTCACCAAGGGATTTCTCCCCAAAGGTATGAACTCCACAATCTTAACTCTCATCCCAAAAAAATTTTTGCGCTAGAAATGAAAGATTACAGGCCCATCTCCTGCTGTAATGGTATCTATAAGGTCATCTCCAAAATCATTGTTAATAGAATGAAGGGTATTCTTCCAAACCTCATTGCTTTGAACCAGTTCGCATTTGTAAAAGATAGGCTACTAATTGAGAACCTACTACTGGCAACGGAACTTGTCAAAGACTATCATCGAGACTCAAGTCCGGCTAGATGTGCAATAAAAATCGATATCGCTAAAGCCTTTGATTCAGTACAATGGCCTTTCCTGCTGAAAACTCTAGAAGCAATGAACTTCCCGGCTCAGTTCATACATTGGATTGCCCTATGCATCACTTCAGGTTCGTTATCGATACAGGTTAATGGCGAGCTAGCGGGCTATTTCCAAAGTAAACGAGGGCTAAGGCAAGGTTGCTCGCTATCCCCCTATCTATTTGTTATTGCAATGAATGTGCTGTCAAAATTGCTCGATAAAGCGGCTAGCGACAGGCATATTGGTTATCATCCAAAGTGTAAGAATTTGAAGCTCACTCATTTGAGTTTCGCAGATGATATCCTTGTGTTTTCAGATGGGACGGTAAGATCGATGGAGGAGATAGTCACTACTTTCAAAAATTTTGGAAGGATCTCAGGGCTGAACATAAGTATGGAGAAATCAACTCTTTATCCTGCAGGAGTCTCCAATTCTATGAGAGAAGCAATCTCGGCCAAATTTCCTTTCTCAGTGGGACAACTTCCGGTGGGATATTTGGGACTCCCACTGAAATCTAAAAGAATGGTATATTCGGATTTCCTCCCTCTTTTGGAAATGATTAGAAGTCGTTTTAGTTCTTGGACTACACGATTCTTATCCATCGTAGGCCGCCTGCAGCTTATTAGCATATCAAATTTCTGGTTATCAGCCTATCGCCTACCTCAAGCTTGTCTTGAAGAGTTAGAAAAATTATTCTCCGCTTTTCTTTGGTCAGATCCTGAATGAAACCCAAAGAAAACAAAGATAGCATGGTCTGAAATATGTAAACCAAAGAAGGAGGGTGGGTTTGGGCTGAGATCCTTAAAGGAGATAAATAAGGTTTGTTGTCTAAAACTGGTTTGGCATCTGGCCTCGTCTCAAGATTCGATGTGGGTAAGATGGATGCACAAATATCTGCTCAAAAACGAATCTCTTTGGTCAGTAAAGGAGTCAACTACTATTGGATCCTGGATGTGAAGAAAGATCCTTAAATATAGATCCCTGGCAAGAAACTTTCATAGGAAAGAAATTAGAAATGGAGATACCACATCTTTTTGGTTTGATCATTGGTCGGAGTTGGGTTGTCTATTTGAGATATTGGGACAGAGAGGAGTAGTTGATATGGATATCCCGCTCTCAGCCTCTGTGGCCGAGGCTTGGTCCTCTAGACGACGAAGACGCCACAGATCAGATCTTCTCCAACGAGCTGAGGAATCTTTAGAAAATCAAAGGCAACGTAGAGTAGAACAAGCAAATGACATCTCCCTTTGGCGTTATAAAGGTGATCGTTTTAAACCTGGTTTCAACTCAAAGACCACATGGCTCCTTCTGAGAGATCCCTCACCGGTTGTCCCATGGCACAATGGAGTTTGGTTTCAACACTCTACCCCTAAGTTTGCCGTTTTCACTTGTCTGGCAATTCACAACAGGTTGGCCACAGGTGATCGAATGGACAAATGGAATGTAGATGCAAACACATCTTGTGTCTTCTGCAATGCAACATTGGAAACCAAACACCACTTGTTCTTCTCTTGTGCTTACTCAGCTTAGATTTGGAAAAAATTAGCGCACGGCTTGCTTCAAACCAGATTCAGCCTTGATTGGGATCACCTATTGCTTCGTCTAGCGGACATATGTCAGTCTCGACAACATCTCTTCCTATTAAGATATGTCTTCCAAGCATCCATCCACTACCTTTGGCGAGAACGAAACTCTCGCCGCCATGGAAGTATCTTCAACACACACTCCACTCTCGTCAAAAATATAGACAAGCACGTCCGCAACAACTTATCTTTGATCAAAACTGGAGAACTCAAAAATTTCCTCCAACTTTGGTTCGCTTCTACAAATCCACAAGACGATCTCTAATTCGAGTTTAATCTCAGTATGTCTTATCTTTTAATATGTCTTTTCTTTTAATTAAAAAGTTGCATCTGTTGTAAACAAACGTCTTTTTGAATCAATTTAACAATCAATTCAAAAAAAAAAAAAAAAAAACATTGATGGTGGTGATGTCGTAAGCGGCCGTGACAAAGAAGAAGATACATACGCTTATATATATATATATAACACAACACACACGTACATAAACCCTCGTTGATATGGAGATTGGGTCTTAATGGGCTTGGTTTTCTTTTCAACAAAATAATGAATTGGATCATCAACTTTGGGATAAGGGTGTTACAAGAATAGTGCTCACAAATGGAAAAATGGTTCAAATCTTTGGATTATCAAGAATATCAACATGGCAAAACGATTTCATATAATTGAACTTTGATTTGTTATTTGAATGATTACTTAATTTATTTGATTTGATTTTATTTTATTGGTTGGTGAAAATACTTTCAGAGTTGATGCTGGTTCGAGTACTATATTTTGAGGGGGGGGGGGAGTGAAAAAGCTATTTCATCTCTAGATACTTACAAGTTTTTTTTTTTTTTTGAATGTAATTTTAAATTATATTAGAAAAATAACGTTTTTAGCATTTTTTTGAAAGAAATAAGTCTACAATTTGATTAAAACACTAAAAGATTTAAACGTGAGATATGAGCCAAAGTTGAAAACCCTCATCGTATCGCCTATCCCATTAGTCGAATTGTTGAAAGCTGATTTCAGACTTGTTTGTCTATCCACCCAATCATTTGAGCTACGGAGTTCAGTTCTTTCCCGTGCTACGTCCATTTCCCCCTCCAAACAGTATAGACAACAGCTTGAAAGACGTACCGAACAAGAAACCCCTCTACTCGATCATGTTGATGCCTCGAAATATAAACAATAATTGTTGACCAATCAGTTGTGTATCTGGATCTAAAAATGCGCCTGGCGAGAGCTGATCAAACTTATGACAAGACTTTTTGATGGTACCATTACACGTACATTAGTATTTTGACAGTTATCGACAATATTTAAGTTTAGGATATATTGTGTGAGTGTGTATATATTGTATCTAGTTATGTATATTTAGAATTTTTGGCAATATGTTGAATTTTAGTTTTATGAGATTTTTTATAAATAGTTTAGATATATTGCCTTGTTCGTGTGAAATCAGGGAGAGCGACAGAAAGTAGGGACAACGACCAAAAGTTGTTCGTTTGTCTGTCGCTGGATTCAGCGACCAATCGCAGCGACTGTCGCCAGCGATCAGCGATTGTAATTTTCAGTCGCTAAAATTTTCAGCGATTAGTCGCCGAATCCAGCAACAGGCAAACAAACAACATAACAACCAGAAATATATAAATTAAAAAAATAAATAAAAACAAATTAAATTAGATTAAATGAATTAAATTAAATATAATCAAAACTAAATCTAATTAAACTTAATTAAATAAAATATAATTAAATAAAGTTATACAAAATGAAACTAAACTAAATTAAATTAGATTCAAATAAATTAAATTAAATATAATCTAAATGAAATTATATTAAATACTAAAATAAATTAAATATAACTAAATGAAATTAAATCTAATTAAATTAAATTAAATCTAATTTAATTAAATTAAATGTAATTAATTTAAGCTAAATATAATTAAATTAAATTAAATGTAATTAAATTGAATCAAATCTAAATAAATTAAATTAATTATAAGAAATTTTATTTTAATAAAATGAAAGTAAATAATTAAAAATAAATAAAACATTTTATTAATTATTTTTAAAAAATATTTTTAATTTAGTTTTCGTAATGATGTATTGTATATGTAATTTATATTTTTATTAGAAAATATAAATGATCATAAAATAATATTTTAAATTTATTTTAAAATATGGTGATTGGTCGCAGCGATAGTCAAAAGAACAACACATCGACAATTGTCAGCGACATGCAAACGAACAACACACACTATCGCTGGTCGCTGGTCGTTGGTCGGTGTCGCTGATAGCTGTCACTGAATCCAGCGACAGGCAAACGAACAGACCTATAGACTTAGCTACATATATTTAGGTTTCCTAAGAAAACTCATGTTAAAGATAACTTATAGTAATATATCATACTTTGACTATCACAGAAGGGAAGCTGATTAATCTTTAGGTAACTGTTAAATTGTTTTCTTGATTCCCATTTTCCGACTCCTAATAAAGTAAATATTATTTATCTACCTTATACTTTTTGATATATGAATAGTAGTAAGCGAAGAACAAATTACGATGACATAGATATTTACTCCTTAACCCTCTCTCCCTCTCTCTATTAATAAGACTATTGTCAAAATGATTCTCCAACACACATACGAAAAATAAAACACAACTTCATAAAAGAAATGACAAGGAAAGAGCCAAAACATCTGTTTTGCATTTTCCCATTCTTTTGTTTCCTTTTCTCATTCATTGCACAACCCACTATCCAAAACATGGCTTATCCTCTCTCTACAAGCTCCCGTTGGATCGTAGATGAGAACGGTCAACGGGTAAAGCTCGTGTGTGCGAGCTGGCCATCGCACCTCCAGCTCGTGGTGGAGGAAGGGTTGAGCAAGCAACCGGTGGACGCAGTGGCCAAGAAGATAGTGGAAATGGGTTTCAATTGTGTTAGGTTAACTTGGCCGTCGGATTTTATGACTAATGAGACATTGGCTTATAATATCACCGTGAGACAATCTTTTCAAAGCTTTGGTCTTAATGACGACATTGTTGGCTTCCAAACTAACAACCCCTCCATTATTGATCTCTCCCTCATTGAAGCTTTCAAGGTACTCTTATAATATATCCAGTCTCTTGATTATAAATATTAGAGATGGACTTATATGTTTATTTTCAAGGGATATTTATCTTTAAAACATTAAAGTGTATATCCGTTCAACTAATTCTCAAAGTTCAATTAGTTTAATTATTATTATTATTATTATTATTATTATTATTTTGATAAAGAGGATTCATAATATTAACAACCTATGTTCATTTACTTAGAAATATTGATAGAAGAACGGTGTTTCAAGTTTCAATGGTGCTTATCAAACTAGTACACGAACTTAAATTGTTGAAGAACCAATCTGACTAAATACACGTTAATTCTTGAAGGAAAGTTTACATTTACAAAATCCAGAATTAATTTCAGTTGGGGTTTGGTTGGGAATTTTGTTTCATAAAAACGGTCTCAGTTAACTATTATTTTTTTCTGAAAAAAAAAGAAAAACATAATATTCAGGTACGGTCTATGATGTTATATCATATATGTCATTAGTCAATTTCTTAATTAAAAATTGTTTGGTAGTGGGTAGTAATTGAAGTTAATGTATGAAGTTAATGTAAGTTCAGAACATATAACACCCGTGACGTTCGTTTGGCATTTTTCCTTTTCTATTCATATAAACTAATTATATTCACAAGACTTGTTCTGATAATTTTATTATTAGTTAAGTAATACATCAAAACCTCTATAAATTAATATTTGATAAATTATTACTTCGATAAATTAATATATTTATTCGGACCCAAATTAGTTTTTGGATTAATTAGTATATCGATAAATTAATAACTCGATAAATTAATAAAATATCATAATTCCAATAATATTAATTTATAAAAGTTTTCCTGTATAATGAAAAAATAGGTGAAAAATGTTGGGTGTGTATCTAAATAAATTTAAGGGATATATAGCACATGCCATAAAAACCACGATGATAAAACCAAAATCACCGATCTTAACCGAAACCACAATCTTATAATTGAAAAGAGTTAATATGAAATGTGAATGGTATAAACCTTCTTCTTCTTTTTGTGCAGATGGTGATTACTACATTAGGAAACAACGATGTGATGGTGATATTAGACAACCACTTAACCAAACCAGGGTGGTGCTGTGTCTACAACGACGATAACGGGTTTTTTGGTAACAAGTTCTTCGATCCCACCGTGTGGGTCACCGCTTTGAGTAAAATGGCTAAGACACCACAAAAAAAACAGGTTATTTACGATTGCATTTGGCGACTAATATAGCGACTATTCTGCGATAAATTTGCGACTCATTTACGACTATAGAGCATTAATCGTTAAAAAGTCGCTAAAAGGCGACTAAAACTTATAGTTGGTAAAGTAGTCGTTAAAGGGCGACTATTATGCGACTGAAAATCTGGAAGGGTTACACAGTCGCTTAATAGTCGCTAAATTGGCGACTAATTTGTGACTTATCCGGCGAGTCGTAAAGTAGTAGCTAAATGGCGACTGAATTGCGACTTGTGCTGCGAGTCGTAACGTAGTCGTCATTCAGTCGTAAAATTGTCACATAAAAACATGTTTTTTCGTTTTGTGGTAGGTGAGGTTGGTGTACCTGTTTTTGGCGACTACGATGGGTTGTCGTTATGTAGTCGCCATGTAGTCGCTAAGTAATCGCTGTTTAGTCGCTAAATTGTCTATATAAGAAAACTCGCCCATTTGTTCTCATCATTCGTGCCCAACACAAACAAGCCAATAATAAGAAGAAAAAATCGAGTTTGAGAGCTTTTCAATAATGTCTGGAAATTATAGGAATTTTCGAGAGTAGATGTATAAGAGGATCGATGAAGAGACGGGAAACTTCTCGGAAGAATTTAGAGCGGGGGTGGAGCAGTTCATGACATTTGCAAATAGCCAGCCTTTAGCAAGGATAATGGGGGTAAGTTTTACTGCCCTTGTAGTAAATGCAAAAATGATAGGCGTATTTCAGGGACTAGAATTTGGAACCATCTATTTAGTTATGGGTTTATGGAAGATTATTATGTTTGGTATAAGCATGGGGAAGAAATCAATATGAATTTAGGAACGAGTTATGTTGATCCGACGTATATAAGTGGGAGCGAAGAAGTGGGTAATGTAGTAGAAGATAGATATGTGGATATGGTGAATGATGCATTTCCTGATGATAATTACATGAGTTATCAACATGATGGTAGTAATTATAATGACTTGTTAGAAAGTGCTAAAAATCGACTATATGATGGTTGTCGTGAAGGTCACTCGCAATTATCTTTAGCTGCTAGAGTTATGCAAAATAAGGCAGATTATAATATGAGTGAAAAGTTAGTAGATTCGGTTTGTGAAGTCTTAAATGAGTATTTACCAGAAGGAAACCAGGTTACCGGTTCACATTACGAGACAGAAAAATTGATGCGCAATTTAGGCCTCCCATATCATACAATCGATGTTTGTATCAACAATTGTATGATATTCTGGAAAGATGATCAAAAAGAAGATAAATGTGTCTTTTGTGGTGCACAAAGATGGAAGCCTAATAAAAACCGACGTCGAACCAAAATACCATATAGTCGTATGTAGTATTTATCTGTTGCTGACAGATTAAAGAGAATGTATCAAAGCCACAAGACTACAGCAGCAATAAGATGGCATGCCGAGCACCAAGCAAAGGATGGAGAAATGAGTCATCCTTCTGATGCGACTGAGTGGAGATATTTTCAAGAACAAAATCCCTGGTTTGCCGAAGAACCCTGAAACGTGTATCTTGGATTATGTATCGATGGGTTCAATCCATGTGGCATGTCTCGTAATCATTCGTTATGGCCTGTGATCTTGACACCATATAATATACTCCCTGGTATGTGCATGAATACAGAGTACTTGTTTCTTACAATTCTAAATTCAGGGCCAAACCATCCGCGAGCTAGTCTCGATATCTTCCTCCAACCACTTATTGAAGAGTTAAAAGAATTGTGGTCTACTGGAATCGATGCATACGGCGTGTCGTTGAGTCAAAATTTTAATTTAAAAGCAGTGCTTATGTGGACGATAAGCGACTTTCCGGCATATGGCATCTTATCTGGATGGACCACCCATGGTAAATTGTCTTGTCCAGTTTGAATGGATGATACAAAGTCTTTTAACCTACCGAATGGAAGGAAGACGTGTTGGTTTGATTGTCATAGATGATTTTTTCCTTATGGTCATCCTCTAAGGAAGAATAAAAAAGATTTCCTGAAGGGAAAAGACGCTTCGAGAGAGTATCCACCTGAGTCTTTGACCGGTGAGCAAGTTTATTCTGAGCGGTTGAATGGTGCCAATCCACCAAAAACCAAGGATGTTGGTGGAAATGGTCATGAAAGGAAGATGCCTGGCTATGAGAAACAACATAACTGGCACAAGAAAAATATATTGTGGGAGCTGCCGTACTGGACAGACCTCAATCTTTGACATAATATTGATGTGATGCATACAGAGAAGAACTTTTTGGACAACATCATGTATACTGTTATGCGTCTGAAGGGTAAATCAAAAGATACCATCATGTCAAGATTGGATATACAAAAATTATGTTCTCGGCCACACTTACATATTGATAGTCAGGGTAAAGCACCTTTTCCAGCCTTTACATTGACTGAAAAAGCCAGAATAAGTTTATTGAAATGTGTGAAACATTCGGTTAAATTTCCAGATGGTTATTCGTCAGACTTGGCTAGTTGTGTTGATCTAGAAAATAGAAAGTTTTCAGGCATAAAAAGTCATGACTGTCATGTTTTTATGGAGCGGTTACTTCTATTTATCTTTGCCGAACTCCTGAACCGGAACATCCACCTTACGTTATCAGGTACTTCCATTTAATTAATTACTTAATTTTCTATATATAAATTAAAGTACATAATTATATTTTAATATAGTAATAAACGTGATGAAATATTTGAATATATATTGTAGGGGTTGGAGCATTTTTCCGGGACTTATGTTCGAGAATTTTGTAAACAAGTCGCGTTCAAATTCTAAAACAGAACATTGTATTAATCCTGTGCAATTTGGAAAAGATCTTTCCGCCATCAGTTTCTGATGTGATGGAGCACCTGCCTATACATCTCCCATATGAAGCTGAATTAGGAGGCCCTGTCCAATATAGGTGGATGTATCCTTTTGAAAATTTTTTCAAAAAGTTGAAAGGAAAAGCAAAGAACAAAAGATATGCAGCAAGATCAATTGTGGAAGCATATATCAATAACGAGATTGCTTATTTCTCAGAGCACTACTTTGCCGCGAATATAAATATAAAATCCAGGTAAAAGCTAAAATTAACTACAGTTATATAGTTTTTATAGTGAATACTTACTTTTCATCACCCATTTGATCAGGTTAACAAGTTTTGATGAAGGTGAAGTCCCTGTATATCATGTCCCTGGAGTACATACTCTATTTACTCACGTTGGCCGTCCAAGTGGGGAAATGCATGAAATATACCTTTCAGAGCAAGACTATCTGATATGATCCCACTAGATCGTGATCTTTTAAGGTGGATTTCGAACTGGATATGCTTTCAACCAAGGTTACTAACCAAGGCTAAGGTGATGTGGATTGATTGGTCACACAAGAGTTGCGGAAGACTCGTGATATTCCGGTTGATCTTCAGAATATAACGCACCTGAGAATCGAGTTTGGTTTCTGGATATTACACACCAGCAACCAATTTTGTCCAAGATGAACAAGAAGAAAATCACTCTCAAATTTGATAAAAGAAAAGTTATTATTGATTCTTCTTCAAGAGTTTAGCTTTAATAGAAGAAACTGTAGTTAAGACTCAACTAAAAACAATGAAATACGAAAAACTAGATAAAGACTGAATTAACTAGTGTTGAATGACTCTTCAGCTTCATATTTGACTCTGCAACTTCCATTTGGCGTTTTTCCTTCTTAGTCGTACTTAGGGAATTGGTAGTCGTACATAGGAGACTGGTAGTCGTACATATAAGACTGAGTTATTTGGCAGACCTGAGAAATTGTTCAGCAGACTTCTAACTTTGTTCGGCAGACTTCTAAATTGCACAGTAGACTTCTAACTTGTTTTCCAGAATGGCTTAGATAGTTGTTTCTAAAGCCTCTTGAACGTCTTGAACTTGCAACAACACCAAAGTAGTGTGTTTTACTCCTTCCTCCAATAAGTCCACTTGATTAGAAGCTCAACTAAGTATAGAACTTAGTGCCTTAGAGAATTTCTTAAATCGATACCTCGTCATAGCTCCAGCTGGTACTTGCAATGCTTCCTCAGGTTCATGCTCGTCCACAGCTTCAAGCTCAGGTACATGCTCTGGTTCAAGCTCATCCATGATCATATCATCCCCCTCCTCTTGAAAAGGATTTGTCCTCAAATTTGGTTCATCTGCCACAAAAGAGATAAGATCAGTCATGTTAAAGCTTGAAGATACTTTGTACTTACCTTGGAGATCAAGGTGATAAGCATTGTCGTTGATTTTCCTGATGATTCTGAAAGGACCATCGATTCTTGCCATCAGCTTAGACTTCCTCTCTGTTGGAAACCTTTCTTTCCTCAGATGTATCCAGACAAGATCACCTTCTTTGAAAACCAACTTAATTCGACCTTTGTTTGCATGCTTCTCATAATCTTTTTTTCTTGCTTCAACGTTTTTCCGAGCTTTTTCATGCATCTGCTTCACCATTTCAGCCTTTTTCTTTCCATCTGTACTTATCCTTTCACTCAAGGGCAAAGACATCAAATCCAAAGGAGATAATGGTTGAAAACCACAAACAAGTTCAAATGGTGAAAATCTAGTAGCTGAATGTGTAGCATGATTGTATGCAAATTCTACATGAGGTAGACATTCTTCCCAAGTTCTGAGATTTCTCTTAATCAAAGATCTTAGCAAAGTTCCCAAAGTCCTATTGACTACTTCTGTTTGACCATCAGATTGTGGATGACAAGTAGTAGAAAACAAGAGTTTAGTACGTAGCTTAGTCCAAAATGTTTTCCAGAAATAACTAAGAAACTTAGCATCTCTATCAGAAACAATAGATCTAGGCATTCCATGCATTCTAATTACTTCTTTGAAGAACAAATCCGCAATATGTGATGCATCATCAGTTTTGTTACAGGCAATGAAGTGAGCCATCTCAGTGAATCTATCAACCACTACAAATATGGAATCCTTACCTGACTTGGTTCTTGGGAGACCAAGTACAAAATCTATGGAAATGTCAGTCCAAGGGTGGTTAGGAATTGACAATGGCGTGTACAAGCCATGAGTCTACACCTTTGACTTAGCTTTCTTGCAAGTGACACACCTTCCACATATTCGTTCAACATCCCTTTTCATGTGTGGCTAATGGAAATGTTCCTGCATCACCTTAAGAGTTTAAGCTATGCCAAAATATCCTATCAAGCCTCCTCCATGAGCTTCCCTGACCAACAAGTCTCTCAAAGAACAATTAGGCACACAACGTCTATTCTCAAGAAAAAGAAATCTTTCATGCTTATAGTACTTTCCACTAGCATGTTTAGCATAAGCTGCATAAGTTTCCTTGAAATCAGAATCAGTTTCATAGAGTTCTTTAATCATGTCAAACCCAAGCAACTTTGAATCCAAAACTGAAATAAGAGCATACCTTCTAGACAATGCATCAGTGACTACATTATCTTTACCTTGCTTATATTTGATCACATAAGGAAAGGTTTCAATGAATTCAACCCACCTTGAATGTCTCTTATTAAGCTTTTGCTAACCTTTCAAGTGTTTGAGGGATTCATGGTTGGTATGAATGACGAACTCTTTAGGCCAAAGATAGTGCTGCCAAGTCTGGAGTGCTCTCACCAAAGCATAGAGCTCTTTATCGTAAGTTGGATAGTTGAGTGTTGCTCCTCCCAACTTCTCACTGAAGAACGCGACTGGTCTTCTTTCCTGCATGAGAATAGCACCAATTCCAACTCCTGAGGCATCGCACTCTATCTCAAAAGTTTTAAGAAAGTCTGGAAGAACAAGTAAGGGTGCATGAGTTAACTTCCCTTTTAAGGTTTGGAACGCATCCTCCTGTTCTTGTTCCCTAGGAATAGGGTGTCTATACTTTACCATGATGTTGTTAATGGCACGACATTCTACACACATGCGCCATGATCCATCTTTCTTAGGAACTAGCAAAACTGGCACGGCGCACGGGCTCAAACTCTCACGGATATATCCCTTCTCCATCAGCTCATTCACTTGCCTTTGCAACTCTTTTGTCTCAACCAGATTGGTTCTGTATGCTGGACGATTTGGCAATGAAGCTCCAGGAACCAAGTCGATTTGGTGCTCTATCCCACGTAGTGGTGGCAATCCTGTGGACTTATCCTCTGGAAACACATCACTGTAATCCTGCAAAAGGTGCTTGAGATCACTAGGCATGGCTGGTGTGGGGTTAGACAAATTCATTAGTACTTCTTTAAAAACAAAGAGAAGCAATGATTGATGAGAGTAAAGAGCTTTCTTAACACTGCTTGGTTTTATAAAGATGTTTGAATGCTTAGCTGGTTTGGAATCTTGTTCTTTTGCTGGCGTTGAACTAGATCCTTTCTCTGTTTGCTTAGCTTGATCCTCCTTCTGTTTTAGCAACACCTGGTCCTTGTGCACTTCTTAAGGTGATAATGGAGCTAAAGTGATCTTCTTGCCTTGGTGTTCAAAGGAATAACGGTTGGTGTAGCCATTGTGAGTGACCCTTCGATCAAACTGCCATGGCCTTCCAAGTAAGATGTGACCAGCTTCCATAGGAAGTATGTCAAAGAGAATTTCGTCCTCATACTTCCCAATGAAAATGGGAATCATCACCTGGTGGCTAACCTTCATTTCTCCTTCTTCATTGAGCCATTGAAGCTTATAAGGTAGTGGGTGTTTTCTTGCAACAAAACTTAACTTCCTGACCAAGGTTTCACTAGCAACGTTAGTACAACTACCACCATCGATGATCAAACTACATACCTTTTCTTCGATGTGGCAACGAGTGTGAAACAAATTTTCTCTTTGCTCTTGTTCCTCTGGTTTAGGTTGAATGTTCAAAGAACGCCTTGTCACTAGCAGTTCTCCATTGACAGGGTTTTGCACTTGCTCTTCTCCTTCAGAAGGTTGAGAATCAGAAACCACATCCTTCACTTCAATTTCATATTCACCATTCTCCAATAGGATCATAGTTTTGCGGTTGATGCATTCGTTTGCATAATGACCTCTTCCTTGGCATTTGAAACATCTAACATCTCGGTTTCTTGTAGTAGTAGCCTCAGCTTTTCCTTTAGACTCATTTACAGGGAGGTTAGTCTTAAAATCATTCTTTTGAGTTGAGATTGACTTACCTTTATCTTGGTAATTTGGTCGGGTAGAAGAAGATCCATAGGTTTGTTTGGAAACTCCATAAGATGGTCATGTAGTTCCCCTCCTCTTGAGCTGTTGCTCAACAAGAATAGCTTTGTGAAGCATATCCTCTAGTTCCACATAATGTTCTAGCTCAAGCTTGTCTTGGATCTCTCGGCTTAATCCTCCAAGAAAACGTGCCATGGTAGCCTCTCTATCCTCATTGATGTCTGCTCTAATCATCAAAGTCACCATCTCTTGATAATAATCCTCCACACTTCGAGTTCTTTGTGTGAGTCGTCTCAGCTTTTGATGAAGATCTCTATGGTAGTGAGTAGGAACAAATCTTTTCTTCATGATCTTCTTGAGTTCAATCCAAGTCTCTACGGGTAGTTCTCCATTCCTTCTCCTACTTGTCACCAATTGATCCCACCAATTAATAGCATAATCATAGAATTCGGTGGCAGCAACTCTTACCTTGTTATGTTCAGAGTAATGCTGGCAATCAAAGACGAGCTCTATATTTTTCTCCCATTCAAGATAGGCATCAGAGTCGTTTCTTCCATGAAAAGATGGAATTTTGAGCTTAAGACCTCCTAAATCATCTTGTGGTCTCCTTCGGCCTTCTCTAGTTCGGCTTGCTCTTCTTTGGCTTTCTTGTGATGAGTAACCATCTCGGCTGTAGTACTCCACTGCTTGTTCATCCCGAGTCCTTCTAGGTTGCTCACGCCTCTCCCTTTGAGCTGGTGGTGTATGTCCTCTTTGTTGAGTTTCTCCTTGCACCTCATCAAGCCGGATGTGAATAGCTTGAAGTTCATTCCTCATCATGTGCTTTACCTGTGCCAACAAAGCTTCAACTAAAAGTACGTTAGCATTTTGTGGTTCACCATCTCCAGGGGTTGGTGGATTAGTAGGGGTTAGATTGCTGTTGTTTCCAGTTCCAGCCATCTTTTATTCCTGAAAACAATAACAAACAGATCAAAGAAACCAACAAACTCTCACAAGTGTTTCTCTCAACTTTTGGTACCCTCAGTGATTTCTCAATAAGTTCTTAATGGACAGAAACCAGTCAAACCAATGTTTAAAACCAAAAAACCAAAAAACCAAAAAACCAAAACAAGAAGAAGATAGACAGATTGCAAGATTTTTGTCAGGAATCCGTCTTAACCAACTCAGACTGGATTTCTCCTCAGTCTCAAATGTTTGGTCTCGTTTTTTTCGTTCTTTCTTTCTTTTTTTTTTTATAAGAAGAGTGGCCCGGATTCCTTATTTATAGATAGACATAAAAGAAAATATTTGTAGAAGAAATGAATAGATGAGAAAGATGATAACAAAACAGAAAACGATATTACCGAGCTTAAAAGGTTGCTTTGATACCACTTTGTTATGATCCCACTAGATCGTGATCTCTTAAGGTGGGTTTCGAACTGGATATGCCTTCATCCAAGGTTACTAACCAAGGCTAAGGTGATGTGGATTGATTGCTCGCATAAGAGTTGCGGAAGACTCTTGATATTCCGGTTGATCTTTAGGATATGACGCATCTGAGGATCGAGTTTGGTTTCTGGATATTACACACCAACAACTAGTTTTCCAAGATGAACAAGAAGAGAATCACTCTCAAATTTGATAAAAGAAAAGTTATTATTGATTCTTCTACAAGAGTTTAGCTTATATAGAAGAAACTGTAGTTAAGACTCAACTAAAAACAATGAAATACGAAAAACTAGGTGAAGACTGAATTAACTAGTGTTGAATGACTCTTCAACTTCATATTTGACTCTACAACTTTCATTTAGAATTTTTCCTTCTTAGTCGTATTTAGGGAATTGGCAGTCGTACATAGGAGACCGGCAGTCGTACATATAAGACTGTGAGTTATTTGGCAGACTTGAGAATTTGTTCAGTAGACTTCTAACTTTGTTCGGCAGACTTCTAAATTGCACATCAGACTTGTAACTTGTTTTCCAGAATGGCTTAGATAGTTGTTTCTAAAGTCTCTTGAATGTCTTGAAATTGCAACAACACCAAAGTAGTGTGTTTTACTCCTTCCTCCAATAAGTCCACTTGATTAGAAGCTCAACTAAGTATAGAATTTAGTGCCTTAGAGAATTTCTTGAATCGAGACCTCGTCATAGCTCCAGCTGGTACTTGCAATGCTTCCTCAGGTTCATGCTCGTCCACAGCTTCAAGCTCAGGTACATGCTCTGGTTCAAGCTCATCCATGATCATATCACTATCAATGCGCACATGCATATGTTTTACGAAATTGTGACTATTTTCAACCAATTGAGAGGTATATAAGTTGGCATCTCTCAAATTACTTATATTTTAATATGTATATATATATATATATATATATATATAATCCACTATGATCTCTCATCATAACGAGTATATATTTTTCTGTTGGTCTTCTATATATAGTATGTTCGAGGATTTTATTTCAGCAAAATATTCAGGACTTAACGAAAAAGAACTCTCCGCGAAAAGAGCTGACGAATATCATATATGGGTTAAAGAATATGTATGTCAAACCAATATTAGTGCTATATACATATATTTTTAAAAATTATTGATATTTATTGTTTATCGTATATCTATATATATATATATATATATATATATATATATGCAGGTTACTTACTGGAACACCACCAATCCATTTCCTACCTGGGTTTAAGAGATAGTGCATGGACCATTGAACAAGGTTAAAACATGGCCAATGTATTTTCCAAGAGGCTATTTGTTTCATACAGAGAATCACGGTGCTGGACCTAAGACATGTAACTATGGAGTTTGTGTTAAAGGTGAAAATTATACTGATGCATCTGATGCAGCGGATATCTACGGGACATTAACTGATATCATAGAACTTGAGTATGAGGGGATGGTCAATTTGAAAATCACACTTTTTAAGTGCAAGTAGTATGACCCTGTTATCGGTAGATGCACTCGGAGAAGCAATGGTGGCGTTGTAGACGTACTTTCATCAAGAAAGTACAATAAATACGAACCATTTATTCTAGGTACATACGTATATAAATTTACATATTCATAATATATATATAATATGTCTAACTTCTACATGTTGATATATGCAACAGCCTCTCAAGCGCATCAAGTTTGTTATATCTCGTACCCATACATTAAAAAACCGAAAACATTTGTGGCTCAATGTTCTTAAAGTTAATCCTAAAGGAAACATTTTTGGAGAATATGAAAACAAAGAACCGACTCTTTTGCAAACAGAAAATGATGATGTTGTATTGATGACTACAATTAAAGACCTCGTTATTGACAATTTGGAAGAGGGAGTAAATGCAATAAATCTTGATTATGATGTTAGAGATGCGGAACCTGAAGATGAATTTCATTGTAATTTATCGTCTTCAGATGATGAAGAACCAGATGACGATGAACCCTTCTAATTATGTGATACTTGTCCTAATAAAATATGTATAATATAATGTATAATTTCATAACATTTGTGCCAATAAAATATGTAATGAAATTGTAAAATTGTCCTAATAAAATTGTTCTACTTTTACCCGGCAAACTAAAAATTCGTCTAACTATAACCGAGAAACCAAACCAAATTGTAAAGATTTGGTCTAATTTAAACCGGTAAACAAACTAATTTTTTTCCCTAAGGCTACTGACTAGCGATTAAATAACGACTAATTACACAACTGATGGGCTTATTAAAACCGATCCGTTATTGATATCGGCCCACCTAGCAACAAAGCCCATCAGATTAGCGACTACTAAGCAACTGATTGCCGACTAATTTCGGCCCACCTAATTAAAGCCCAATAAACACCTTACCCTAATCGACGAAACCATTCACTTCGTCTTCTTCGATCTTCAACCCTAGCCTCCGTTTTCTCTCTTCTTCGGAGATCTTCAACCCTAGCCTCCGTTTTCTCTCTTCCTCTTCGATCTTTGCACCTCTTGAACAGCTTCTTCTTCTTCTTCGATTTCAGTCTTTGAACCTTTCTTCTTCTTCTTCTTATTTCTCTTCGATTCAACCCAAGCGACAGTTCGTCTTTGAATCCTTCGGCTTCGTTCTCTTCCAACCTTTCTTTTTCTTTGATTCCTTCCTCCGCAACAGAGCCTTTTATTCCTTTCATTCTTATATTCGAATCAGTGATGTCTACAACAAAGAAAAGACGAAAGAAAAGAGTCCCTAACGTAGGCTCTAACCTCCCCCACAGCGGTCAGACGAAATAGCCATCTACCGGCTCAGTATAATTTCACGCCGGCGGTCCAAAATCCTCCGCCTGAGACACCCCAAGAGCCTGGTCGGGTAATCGCACAACCTTCACTGTCAGCAACGCCCCATTTCTGGAACTTCCCACCGCCACAAGCGCTGTTCCATACCTCCGTGAATCAAGTCCGTCGAGACCAGCCGGCTCGTTCGTCACGGGAAGTGCAAAACACTCCACTTGTTCAACCAAATCGAGTGCAGGATCCTCCAGAGTCTCCACTTCAGAACTCTCAGGCACAAAGTCATCCGTCGTCTCAGGGGAACAACTTCGAACCTGATCCCGTGTTACCAGAACTCCAGGAGGACACCCTAAGAGCTCTAAATGCCCTGCTTATGGTGCCAGACAGAGAGAGGTTTACAACTGTTCTCTCTCCCGATCCGCTGCCTGGAACGACTTGGTAAGTTATGAATTGTCTGTCAAATGCAAATTGTCAGTTGTTTTATGTCTCTGATGCTTAATGCATAATCTGATGCATATTCATGAATTGTCAATCTCTTGCAAATTGTTAGTAGTTAACTAATTGGTTGTATTGATGGACCACATGTCTTATGCGTATTGTAATGGCTTAAGTGTTTGTGATGTTTTATGATGTGTCTCATGGTTAATGTAATGACTAATCTGATTGTCTAAGTTTTCTGTGAAGGTCTCTCATGTTTAATCAAAGTCAGTCTCTATTGAGTTTCTCATGCTTAATCTTATTCTCATGTCTCGCATGGTTAATGTCTCTAGTTAGCAACAAGTAATGCTTAAATGGCAGTATCTCATTCTTAATGTAAGTCAGTCATTATTTATGAGGTCTCTCTCATGCTCAATGTCTGTATGTCATGCTTAATCTGATTATATGCTTAAGCTTGTTGTCTGAGTTTTCAGTGAGGTCTCTCATGTTTAATATGATTGTGTTTCTATGAGTTTGGAACTGTGTTGTCTCTCATGCATATTCTGATTGTTAATATATTGAGGAGGTTCAGTTTTGGTGTTGATTCATATTTTTCTTTTGGTTTGATTTTTAAAACTGCTATACATACCAAGTTTTATTGTATTAACTCATTCTTTCTCGGTTTGTTTACATGTGTTTGGAGGTTTACTCGGGATAAAAAATCCCAACTGGTTCGGAAGATTACCAAAGTATTTACCAACAAATTCGATGGTCCCTACTATAGCTGGAAATGTGTGCCTCGGGACAGAAAAGAAAGGTACTTCCTGGAGTTTGCGGTAAGTTTTCTGACCTATAGCTACTTACTTGTGTTGTTTTCTCTTTCTTTTGCACTAACACAAATATTTTCTCTCTCTTTTATAGAAAACTCATACTTGGGATCCCTTGATAAGAGGGACAATTCAACAACACTTTGAGGAGATCTGTCAACGCCGGATGAAGGATTTGGTTAGCAATGTGAGGACCAGTCGTGAGCGACCAAAGTGGATCAGCGAAACTCTCTGGCTAGATATGGTTGAGCAGTGGGAGACTGATGATGCACAGCAAAGGAGTCTCATCTATTCCAATGCTCGTATATCTGACCGTAATGGTCTTGGTCCTCACATCCATTTATCTGTCCCAAAGTCGTACCAACAAATAAAATCAGAAATGGTTAGTCATTTTTATTTTCAAAAAATTTATTTTTGTATTACCTTTGCAACTTTAAACTGTTTCATAACCCTTCTTTATTTATAACATTTCAGGAAGAAGAATTGGGAAGAGCTGTCAGTCTTGGTGAGGTTTTGATCAGACACATACAAAGCCAGATGGAACATATGTTAATCGGAAGGCAGAGAGAATCGCTCAAACTTATGAGAAGAACTTGCAAGAGAAGTTGGATGAGCTTGAGGTAGATTTTTCAGCGGTTTCAGACGGTGCTTCACGCCTCAGGAGCTCACGACAGATGACTATACTACCATATTTCTTCAGGTTAAGTAACATCTGAAACTATACACATTTATAGAGTCTTGGATGAATCTGTTTTGCTCTATATTAACTGTTTTCCTTTCTTTCATAGTACACTGAGAAGGATTCACGAAGAACTCTCTACGGAGTTGGCAGCCTCAAAGAAAATCTTGGAAATCTTGGCAAGCGCAAACAACCAGACCAGCCTTCATCATTTCTGGTATTGCAAGAGCAACTGAAGGAAGCTCAACGCAAGATCGAAGAGCAGGCTGCTTATAATGCTGAGGTTGCTACCAGAGAAACAGAGAACTCCCGAGTTGTAGCTGAGCAAAAGGACAAGATTAACCAGTTGTTCTTGGAGGAAAAGTACCTACGCCAGACTGATCCAGCCTTCTTGGACATCATGGCGACTCATTCAGCTGAGGCAACAACCACAGATCCTCTCACAACCACTCTGCCCGCAACAGCTCCACAATCTACTCCACCACGAGCTTCTTAGGTTACTAATTCATCACTCTTTATTTCTAAACTCATGAACTTGTCAACTTTTAGTTTGTAAGTTATACTTGTGACTTGTGACTTGTGACTTGTGAAACTCTTGTTTACATTTGAATTTGTTTATAGACTTGTGTAAATCTTGGTTATGGATTTGTGAAATCTTGTCATTGTGAATGCGTTTGTAAATTTTGATTTTATGTTCAGTTTCATCAATTTTGGAAAACAAAACCAGGAAACATTCAAGATATATATACCATATTTCATTTTTCCCAAACAGTGTAGTCGCTAATTAGTCGTAAATTAGTCATCTAATAGTCATCAAATAGTAACCAATTAGTCTCTCTAAACTATGCATGTAGTCGCCAAATAGTGACCAAATAGTCGTTAAAACAATTACGACTGTTTTACGACTACGACATACCATCTCCTGTAACAGTACATTAGTCGTTAAATAGTCGTTATTCAGTCCCTAAATTTTACGACTCTCTACTATTTAGTCGTAACTCAGTCGTATTGTAGTCGTAAAATTTAACGACTACATTACGACTACAGTTATGGCTACAGTATTTAGTTGTAAAATAGTCGTAATTTAGCAACTAATTTTACGACTACTTCAATTAGCGAGTAAGGATTTACGACTACAGTCTTTAGTCGTAACGTAGTCGTAAATCCTGTTTTAGCGACTATAAAGCGACTAATATTGCAGTCATTAGATGCATGTTTTCTTGTAGTGAGACCTTTGATGGTGTCTCTAATGTTGTTGGCATGAGTCTAAGGAACGAACTTAGAGGGCCTAACACTAGTAAAAAAAACATGTATAGTTACCAACAATTTCGTGGCTAAGAAGATAAATTCGTGGTTATATGCTTAAATTGTCACGAATGGTCACCAAAATTATTCGTGGCTATAGCGTCGTGGCTAAGTTTGTTCGTGGTTTTTTCGTAGCTGGATAGCTACGAATTTATCACGTGTTCTTTCGTCGCAAATAGTAGCCACGAAATAGCCACACTATTGTTAGTGGCCTTGTAGCCACGAAATGGTCACGTTTTTATTAGTGGGTAATATAGCCACGAAATTTACATAGCAAATTAGTAGCTACTTTAGTTAAAGCCACGATATATTTTCGTGACATAATTGTGGCCGAGTAGAAACTAAATTATGATTGGATTCTTTTTGCTACGAAATTAATCCTGGTTTATTTTCGTGGCTAATTACAATTCCACAAAATTTCTCAAAAATTGTAATTTCATTTCCTGAAAACAAAAATCCAAAAGCCAAAAAGCACAAAACATGAAATCTAGATAGCAATATTTACATGATCATAATTACATAGATTTGCAAATTCAAAAAGTCATACAAAAGCCTAATGCAAGTTCTGAAAGTTGAACCTAACACATGAAGTCATGAAAAATTAAAGGCCAAGTGATGCACACCAAACATCTAAGTTGCCTTGGGTTGTTGTTGTAGCAGCAGTGGTAAGAGGAGCAGGAGCAGCAGTAGCAGGAGCAGGAGCAGCAGCAGCAGCAGGAGCTGAGGTCGAATCTAGAGCAGCAGGAGGTGAGGTCGAAGCTGGAGCAACATCAGTAGTGGGTGGTCTAACTCCAAGAGACTGCATGATCAAGATAAGAGATTGTCGTGTAACAGCCATCTCGTCCATAACCGTTCCATGCCCGCCTTCAACACCACCATGTCTTCCTTCACCTCTCCAACAGTGGTGGTGAGTGTCTTGACTTTTGTGTCCACACTAGAGATGCACGTTTCCATGTCAAGGTTGCGAGAAATAGAAGCAGCAATTTTCTTAGATGGATTGATTTTCCAGTATTGAACGCTGCCAATTCCATAGATACGCCCACTTTTAGACTGCCTACGGTGTGAAAGAACCAAAACAAATGAGCATCAACCAATATTCAAAAGCAAACACATAATGCAAAAACAAAAACTTACCCAATCCACAAAACTACACGTTAAGTCACTATGTTTAGACAAAAACGTAAGAAGAGTATGAGGTTTCAGCAATATATAGAAACCATAGATCATATGAGGCATTACAAAAGGTTTCAAAGGATCTTTAAGAGAGTACCTTGACAAATTCTTTGTTCAACAAAATGCGAGGAGGAACAGCACTAGACGAAGGCATTTGGCCATCGGGAGAATCATCTTCTGTTGTAATCTGTGAAACAGCTTCCTCTACTTCAAGTACAAGAGACTCGGCACGAGGATCGATGAAAGTTCCATCTTTGCGCCTGTGTATTTTCTGCACAAGCTCCGTGAAGGCTGGTGGTTCTTCCGAACCAGACTCAACCATCTATAGAAACAAAGAGGAAACATTAGAACAAATCAGAAAGTAGATAATAACATAGGCTGAAGAAGGACACTTACCATCTAATGATCAATCTGTAAAAAACATCAAGGGCCTGCACAATGCTTATGAATTTCTTTCCCATCAGGATCAGATAAACGGCTTCTAGCAGCATTCTTACTCTTCTTCTTTGCTGGTTCTGTTGCCCAATACTCCATTAAAATGTCCAAGTCATGTTCGCTAATGTACTTGGGTTTTTGATTTGCCCTCTTTTTTTTGCTGATGCGGTCACAGATTGAAGTCATTGTGTTCTTCTTCCAATGAAAGTATACCATGTCATAGAAACGATCTTCCCAGTAGTAGTGTTGCTACAAAAAAAAAGAAGGCAGAAGAGAGATTGTTAGTTGAAAGTTATTAGCTGAAAAAAATAGTTGACCTAGGGAAAAGAAACAGAATTCATTATATTACCACAAACGTTTGCCACCAAGTATCTGTCTCTCTTGAGGAACATGTGACCAGCTCCTCCATGGTCCCATGAAGTAGGCTTTCCATGTCGTTCGAACAAATTTGTAGACAGAGGGGTCAACACCAAACCTGAGAAAAGAGAAAGTAACATCAAATACATCCCATGATTAAGTAGACTAATCTAAGGATTATCAAAACAAACAAACACACACAATTCTTTCAAACTAACCATAAAGCTCCATTGAGTTTCCTCGGGTGGAGGTGTGGCTGAGATTCTCTTTCAGGAGCATTCAGTAATGCATCGAGAGTTCGCTGGCTGTAGTTGTTTGTGTGTGAAGATGCCGCGCTTCTAGAACGTGTGGCTCCTGTAGAACGTGTCGCTCCTGGTGGTATGGTTCCAGCAGGTATGGCTCCTCTTGGTACGGCTTCTAGTCGTACAGCTCCTGTTGGTATCCTTCTTTGTTGCAGATCTTACAATTAGAAGAAAATTAAAATATTAAGGTGCTGTTAATAACAAGTAGAGTAAAGAAATCCACAAACTTGAGTAAAAATTATACATAGAACAAAGTCAAGTTAACAATCCACATCTACTAAGCTCAGACAGTGACAACGAGTACATAGAACTAACTCAAGCTAACTTAAACATAGAACAAATTCATGTTTCTAAACAGCTACTTAAGACTTAAGACAAAACCTACAGTATGATTAAGAGTAAATGTCATAAACTATTAAACCAGTGTGTGAAGATGAAAATGTTCAAAATGTTAAACATACAAATCACGAAATACACATGCTTCACACAAAAAGCAAAAACACATGCTTCATGTCATCACAAATCGAACACTTTCATAATCAAGCATATATAAACATCATCTGTAACCAAATCGAACACTTATTGATGTATAAAATTCAAAATCAAGCATATTGTTTAATCATCTAAGTGTAAAACGAGATTAAATCAAACTAAAAACAGCCCTAAACGAGATACTAGACAACCCTAAAAAACAACAAGAACAAATTATCTAAACAGTCCTAGAGAAAGAGAGAAATAGAACAAAAGATCTAAACAACCCTAAACAGAAATCTCGAGAAGGAGAAGAAGCACCGTCAATTACTTGGTGGACCTTGAATCGGAGGGCCGTGGGCGACGGTGGCCGGAGATAGGCATTGACTCGAGCGGATACACACGGCTATACAGACAGAGGAGAGACAGTTCTGTCGAGGGAGAAGAAGAGACTCACTCAATTACCTACTGGGCCTGAATCGAAGAAACGTGTGCGACGGTGGCCGGAGATAGGGCTTGATTCGTCAAGGAAGAGAACGGAATCGAAAGAGGCGAGATAGCTTTGTCGAAAGAGAAGAAGAGGCGTTTATGGTTTTTCCTCTAAGTGTTGAGATGTGTCGAGAAAAACAAGAGTGAAACCAATTTAGTTAAGTGTTTTTGCCAAAAAATTCATAAAACCCGAAAACCAAATTAAAACCGGGAAACCAAAAATTTGGTGCAAAATTGAATGCTTTGTCCCGCCAGACCAAATAAGTTTGGTTAAAAAATTAGTTTAGATTATATGGTTTAGCAATATTAATTTATATGGTTTAGCAACATCAGTTTCTTGATAATATAAAAACATATAACAAAACAAAATAAATTCATTGATATATTACAATGTGATAATTAAAACATTTTAGAACATGACAACTTATTAAATATTTTAGACATAATTCAAACATAAAAAATATAATTAAACCTATTTAGAACCAGAATCGGAATCAGAATCTTCACATGAATCTTCTAACTCTTCTTTGGTAATGTATTCGTCATTAGGAGGAGACACAGGTAAAACATCATAATCGGCATCATCTTCCACGACATGTGATTCAATACGAACAATTGTACTTGGTGCGACAAACTGATTGTGTGTATCGTCTTGAATAGCAACTAGAACATCTTCTGCTGTCTCACGAACCCCTCGAGGCATAACTTTCGTACATGCCCACCAATTATTTACTACGTTATGACGCATGCATGGATAAGGAATGAAACAAACTTGATCACAATTACTAGACAATATAAATGGATCGTATTTCTCATATTGTCTGCACGGTATCACATCGATGAGACTTGATGGATGTTTCCGCATTCCATGACCTAATTTTGTGTCAAACCACCTACATTTGAAAACCATGACCTTCAGCCCAACAACACCATGGTAATGGATCATCATTATCTCTTTTATGAGCCCAAAATAATCTATGTCAGTGGTTCCATGAACATAAACACCGTAATTTTGTGTTTTTTTTATCTTGGCCATGGTTATGTGTGTGGAAACAATATCCACGTAAGTAGTATATAAGCCATGATGTATAGTTGCGGTTAGGCCCTTATACAAAATCCAACATCCACAATGGAAATTCAAATGATTCGGTGGCGTCGTTAATTTGAAAATAAATATTTTTTTGTAATTAAAAAAAAATTATATTGTAATAATTAATATTAATTCAGTGCATAAATATACTTACATAGTCTTTACACCATTCTGCAAAATTTTTGTCTTTGGCTTTTTCCATTTCCTTAGTAGTAATTTATGGGGTGTGCTCCGTCATATAGTCTTCGAATATCCTATAATCATATAATGTTAAACTATAAATTTATATAAACACAGTAAAATAATCATATACCGTTCATAAGGCTCAAATTTGTCACAGTTAAGCAACATAAATGTTTGGCGCACTGTGTAGTCATGATCATTAAACCATCCACTTGTTGCTTTCCCACTAACACGACCCTCATGGTAGAACATGCTAGGCACATCTGGATAAAAATATGTTAATCGAATTTCTCCTTGAACAACAACGTCATCATCTCTGACTTCTGGATGTCCAAAATAATTTGCAGATGCATTTGCTATCTCCTCATTCACACATTGTGCAACATGATATGCTTAAATTTACCCTTGAGCTACTCTCTCAAATTAAGAGATCACTGTAGTATTTAGGGATCGAATCCACAGAGACTGATGTCCACACAATAGATTAGAAGTTCGGGTTCTAGCTAAATAATGAATAATGAAATGTAAAACAAGCAAGCAAAAGTAAATGTGTTTGTTTTCAGATATGGAAAAGCTAGACTTAGGAAAATTCTTCAGGAATTCAGAATTGTTAAACAGATATGTATTGCAGGGTTGGTTCAGAACCGCTCTTGAACTCAAACACAAAATTCAAACCAATCAATTTTCGTTGCAGAGATTATCTATGTCTATAACAGTGAATCCTAAATTTCTTTGCAAATTCAACAATTAAAACATGCATTAAATCCAAGTTCGATATGTTCACAAAATCCCTAAATCAAATGTTTTTGCAGATAGGTATTTTGCTCATCAAGGTTTAATTCAGGAAACCAATAACACTTTCGTGTCTACCAATTATCCTATGATCTAAATTCCAGTTGATCAGTCTAGAACTAGCATTAATCTCAACCTAGATGAAGAACCATATGATAACCCTAACAGAACAATCCAATTCTACAATTCATCCTATCCCTAGAAAAACCCTAAACCTAACAGGGATATTACTCAGACATGATAAATGAAACACAAATCATGAACTGAATAAATTGCATTAAGAATATAAAAAGAAGAAGAAAGGAGTTTAGAAATCTTCTCCAAAAATCCCTGAAGAGGTGGCTGCTAAAAAATCAAGTCTTCTAAAGCATAGGTCTAAACAATGACCATAAAATCATATAAATAAGCTAAAACACGATTTGGTCTTTATTTGTAAACAGGGACAACTTCTGGGCCAAATTTGTAATTCTTCAAAACTTCAAAAAGATGGGAAATTCGATTGCCGTCAGATATTGGTGTCGACCGACACTAATGTCTAGTGTCGATCGACACTCACACCAATTTTTCTCTCCGAGTTGGTTTCTTCAGCGCAGCTTCTCAGATTACTCCAAAACGTCCCATAATCTCCAAATAAGTCAAAAACGTACCTGAACCTGTAAAGACTCTAAAAGACTCGAAAGACACTAAAAAGACTCTAAAAACGACTCTTATATCATGGTTAAAAACTGTAAAAACCATGATATATCAACTCCCCCAGACTTAGCCATTACTTGCCCTCAAGCAAAACAGAAACTTAACCTGTGAAAGAAATTTGCAAATCGCGGAAACTCCCTTTTCTCTTAAACCAATGCATTGAGCATTCAAACCAAAATCCATATGCTCAACAGACCAATTCAAATCCAACCTCCATGTACTTCTGCGTAAGCTTTCTGTACCCCAGATTCACTCCACAATTCCACAACAATTCCCATTAGCCTTCATCGCTGGGTCTCATCAATGAAATCAATGCTAAGGACATTCTAGACTCATTCCCATTCAATACCATGACAAACTAACCAACTTCCACATCTTTTTGGTACTCTTTCTCTCCCCCAGACTTATTCTTTTCTCAACATCTTTTGTGTTGTTTCTCTTTTTTTTTTTTCTTTCTCAAAAGTGTAAGCGAATAATGGTATCATAGGAAATTTTCCTAACCTCGCTTCCAACTTTTGTGTGATCATTCCTTTTGAAGTAAAATAATGGGGTCGTTGGAAATTTTCCTATCCCTTTACTTTAAAGAAAATCATATCATCTTTTCTGCAAATAAACAACACTCTTTTTACTGAATAAGGGAGAAGAGTACCATTACTTTTTCAATTAGGCTTTTTGTTTGTCAGGTAAGAACGAGGAGTCAAGCCCTAAGAACATCAGCTGCATTGATGAGGTAAAAAGAAGAGCTCAGAAATTAGCTCCAGCTTGTGTGGAAACTGTTGCAAAACATGGGTCTCTCTAGAATACTGATCAGCTTTTGGATTTTTCAGTAGTCGCATCTGAACTAAATCTGCATCATTAATCACTTAAGCACATAGAGTAAGAAGAAAGATCGTAATTCCCTAACCAGTTTTGACTCAATAACACAAATAAAATTGGACTCAATAAAACCAAATAAGAATAACAAAAACAAATACAATGTCAGCGACTACCTCCCCCAGACTTGAGAATCACTGTCCCCAGTGATACCAAAGTAAGTGGTGGTAAAAGAAAGAAACCAAATGGAACAATATGGAGCTAAGAGAGTCATGGAGTAACCTGTGCCTGGTGTCGAACGACACTCAACGTTGGTGTCGATCGACACCAAATGCATATCGTCTGGTGTAGTGAATGGAAGGCGGTGTCGAGTGACACTAGGAGAGAGTGTCGATCGACACCAAGCCTGTTTGCAGAAACGAGTTCTAGCAAGAAACATTGAATTGGCGATCGAAATCCAAAAAGCACTGTAAACACGCACACACAGATCAAAAGTAATGACATAGAACAACATAAATCAATACATAATCCAAATAGTAGCTGACAAACTGACTCAAATAAAGAAAAATGACTCAAGAGAAAAGCAAAAATAAGATAAAAGAAAAAGAACCATGACCAAACGAATGACTAATCCTCATCTGTAGCCTCATCATCAGAAGGGGTGGGTGCACGGCGAGGGGGAGCAGACCTGGTCGAGGGACGCACACAACCACAGCGAGACAACCTGGAGATCGCCTGCCAGATGCTCTAAAAGCTGTCAGCGACATAACGCTGAAAATCTGCGGTCTCCATAGGGATCGCTGGCGTAGGCGGAAGCTCAAAGGATGGACCTCCAGCAAGGTCATGAACAGGAGCATCCTCTACAAGAGAAAGAGCTGACCGTGAAGAACTGCCTCGGCGAACCCGAGATGGTGGAGCTGCAGTCAGGAGGCGGGAGTCAGGCTGGAAGTCAAGGCACAGAGGGTCATCTGTAATGGCCATGAGATCTCTCTGTGGCAGCTGAATCAGATGGGTGCCGCGAGAGTCAGTGAAGCACCAAAGCCACTCGGACTTAATCCAACGAGCACTCTTCAGGTACTCCTCGTCCATGAGCGAGTGCCTGGTAACGATGCTGCAACTCTCTGTAGCAATCCCACAATGCCTAAAAATAGGTGTCAGAAGACTACCTACACTCTCGACCTTGGTCCTACGTCCTAAAAAAGGCTTAGTCTTCAACGAGACTAAATGATGTGCAAACACAGCCCCTAAGTTCACATTGTCATCCAACTCAGGCCACTCAAAACCATCAACACACAAATCACCAACAGCATAATATAGGAGAACCAACTCAGACAACCTCATCTTCCCAGGATCCATCTTACACAGAAGAGTGTTTCCAAGGAGACGAATAACGTACCTTAGAACAGGATGGCGAACATCAGACTGTGTAGATGTCTTGGAGTCGTAACGCCCATTGCCAAAGTAGGCCCAGAAAACCTGTGCATCATAGAAAATGGAGGGAAGAGCCACCCCTGTTGGGTCCCTGCTGAAACCATAAAGTCCACAAAGATAGCGCAGAGATAACCTGTAACGCACCCCACGAATCAAAAAAGTAAGAGTACCTTCCTGAGCGTTCTTCACAACCTCGTTCGTGTAGTAGACACGAACAGTAGCCAAGAACTGGCGGACCAAGTCAGGGAACAGGTCGTAGTGTCTGGTCGCTATTGTACCCAAACCAATCTTTCGCAGAAGTTTCAGGACATCCTCCCTAATACCCATTATCTGCGACCCTAGTTATCAACACCCAACCAAGCATTGTAGAACAGAGAATCATAATTATCTCAATCCTCTACAAGCTCTCTGTAAATACAGGCATCGCTCTTGATTTCCTCTTTTGGGGATTTCTCCCAAACCCTAGAAACTGTAATCTTCCTACCTTCTAGCCTAGGCCATGGAGGTCGGGACTGGGGGACTACCTGTGGAGGAGGAGGCGACGGTGGACAACTGGCGGCGGCGGCTCGCGGTGGGCGAGAGGAAGAGGCTTTACCGTCGGATCTGTTCTGTTTCCTACGCGTGTCCATAGTGGCGGATCGATCAAATGGAGAGTGAAATCGAGTTGCCCGTAGGATTCCGATCAAAATAGCACCTGAAATCATTCAAATCGCCCAAGAATCGCGAAAGTTAGAGAGGTTTTGAGAATTTGTGAAACGATTTTGAGTTTATGACGCTCGACACTGGGCATATAAACATATGGTGTCGAGCGACACGATTGACTGGTGTCGATCGACACCAACACCATTATTCGTCAACGAGGTTATCCATCAGTGGCGATCGACACTAAAGAGGAGTGTCGATCGACACTGAGGCCATGGTCAGACAAGACTCAATGGAAATAAACCAAAACCAAATGAAATAAACGAAAAAAAAAAGAGATATGATACAGAGTTACCACAGTGGGTTGCCTCCCACTTAGCGCTTGTTTTGAGTCATTAGCTCGACTTGGCAGTTGATTAAACAAAGGGTGCATCGTCCAGACGGATAATGTGTCCGTCAGGGATGGCGGCATTCGCCTAGTAATGTTTCACCCTTTGTCCATTCACAGTAAACTCCTTGTCGTCAGAGTTCATTAGGACAACAGCACCACATGGTCGAACCTCCTTGATGGTGAAAGGATCTGACCAACGAGAACGCAATTTTCCAGAAAATAAAGTTAAACGCGAGTTGTACAGAAGTACCTGGTCGTTCGGTTCGAATTTCTTGGAGATGATCTTCCTATCATGATAGGCTTTTGTTCTTTTCTTGTACAGCTTAGAGTTCTCATAAGCATGGAACCGGATTTCATCCAACTCATTTAGCTGAACCATCCTCCTGTCAGCAGCAGACCTGATGTCGAAATTCATCATCTTAACTGCCCAAGCTGCCTTATGCTCTAATTCCACTGGAAGGTGACATGCTTTCCCATAAAACAGATGAAACGGTGTGGTGCCCAATGGTGTCTTGAATGCTGTCCTGTAAGCCCATAGCGCATCATCCAACTTGGCAGACCAATCCTTCCTTGTCTTACTCACTGTTTTCTCTAGGATCTTCTTAATCTGCCTGTTGGACACTTCCACTTGTCCGCTTGTCTGAGGATGATAAGGAGTAGCGACACGATGATGTACCCCGTGCTTCTTCAACAACTTTTCAAAGACCCTGTTGATGAAGTGTGAACCGCCATCACTGATCATAATTCGAGGAACTCCGAAGCGAGGAAAGATAATGGTCTTAAACAGCTTAAGAACCAACGCAGAGTCATTCCTAGGACTAGCAATTGCCTCCACCCACTTGGAGACGTAATCTACAACGACCAGAATGTACTTGTTCTCTAAAGAAGAGGGGAAGGGACCCATGAAATCAATACCCCAGCAATCGAAGACTTCAACCTCGAGGATGAAGTTCTGTGGCATCTCATGGCGTTTGCTGATCTTTCCTCTGCGCTGACAGACATCACATGTGGAGATGAATGCATGGGCATCCTTGAACATAGTGGGTCACCAAAACCCTGCTTGAAGAACATTGGACACTGTCTTGAAGGTAGCGAAGTGTCCTGCATACTCAGACCCGTGATAATGAAACAACCCATCTGAGACCTCAGATTCCGCAATGCATCTTCTGTAAACCCCATCAGAGCAGTCCTTATACAAGTACGGCTCGTCCCAGTAGAATCGCCTGAGCTCTCGCAATAATTTTTTCTTAGCATACCCTGTGAAGTTATCTGGCTCATCTTCCGTAGCAAGGTAATTGGCAATATCAGCATACCACGGACGAGGTGAAACAGCTACAAAAGCTGCATAGCCGGTACAGCCCAACTCCGAAGCACCATACGGGGGGTGTCGATCGACACAGGAAGTGGTGTCGGTCGACACCGAGACTATGTGTCGAGGGTGTGTGTCGAGTGCACCATCGCTTGATCGACAATCGTCCGTCTCTACGTATGTGGTGTCGGTCGACACTGTGACCAATCCGTGAGCGTTCTGCAAATTATGTCGCAAAAATGCCTGTAGATCCTACTGAAAACCGGTTTCGACTAGGTTGATGGCTTCCGCAGGTAGATCATCATGAATAGGAACACCGTCGTCAATCCGAATCCTTAAGAGATGATCAGCAACACCATTCTCAACCCCCTTCTTGTCCCTGACCTCGATGTCGAATTCCTGAAGCAGAAGAATCCATCTCAACAATCTCGCCTTAGCATCCTTTTTCTGCATCAAGTATTTGAGAGCTGAGTGATCTGTATGGACGATCACCTTAGATCCTACCAAGTAAGTTCGAAACTTCTCAAAAGCAAATACAACAGCCAACAGTTCCTTCTCTGTTGTTGCATAATTGTTCTGTGCGTCATCAAGCGTTCTGCTTGCGTAGTAGATGGCATGAAGCTTCTTGTCCTTTTTCTGTCCCAGAACAGCCCCAACTGTGAAGTCACTAGCATCACACATAACCTCAAAAGGTAGATCCCAAACTGGAGGTTGGACAATAGGAGCACTCACAAATGCTTGCTTGATCTGTTCGAATGCTGAGAGACAATCAGCATCGAACTCAAATTGGACATCCTTGCAGAGCAAAGCAGTTAGTGGCCTAGCGATCTTGCTGAAATCTTTGATGTATCTTCTGTAGAAGCCAGCATGTCCCAGAAAACTCCTTATTGATTTCACAAAGTTGGGAGGTGGTAAACTCGTCATCACCTCAATCTTGGCTCGATCAACCTCAATCCCATAAAGTGATACTTCTCCCAATTCAGAACCATATGCTTTTCTTCGCATCGAGCAAGCACTTTGCACAAGTTGTCCAAGCAGTCTTTAAAGGAGGACCCATAAACAAAAAAGTCATCCATAAAGACCTCCATGTAGTCTTCGATTATGTCAGTGAAGATCGACATCATACATCGCTGAAAGGTCGCAGGAGCATTACAAAGTCCAAATGGCATCCTGCGATATGCAAAAGTACCATAGGTACAAGTGAAAGTAGTCTTCTCCTGGTCGTCTGGATGGATAGGAATCTAAAAGAATCCTGAATACCCATCTAGGAAGCAGTAGTATGAGTGACTAGCTAACCTTTCCAGCATTTGGTCAATGAATGGCAGAGAGAAATGGTCTTTCCTGGTCGCAGCATTCAACTTCCTGTAGTCAATACACATCATGTGGCCTGTTACTGTGCGTGTAGGTATCAGCTCATCTCTGTCAGTCTTAACCACTATAACCCCTCCTTTCTTAGGAACCACATGCACTGGACTGACCCAATTGCTGTCGGAGATAGGATAGATGATACCAGCTTCCAGTAATTTTATGATCTCCTTCTTAACAACCTCCTTCAGATTCGGGTTTAGCCTCCTCTGGTGTTCAACTGACGACTTTGTCTCATCCTCAAGATAGATCCTATGCATGCACAAATCTGGAGAGATACCTGCAATGTCATCAAGAGAATAGCCAAGAGCTTTGCGAAACTTGCGCACCTTACTTAGCAATAAAGTGAGCTCTGCGTTGTTTAAAGAAGCATTCACAATGACAGGATAAGAAGAGTTTTCACGAAGGAACGCGTACCTTAGCCCTGTAGGGAGTTGTTTGAGATCAACCTTAGGAGCTTTCTTTGGACTCCAATCACTAACAGGAGCAACCTTTTCGGAAGTTGCAATACACTCCTCTGTACCTGTTGACTACGTCATCTGATCACTCGTGTCCATTAGCCTGACATACCCAGCAGCAATGTCATCTAAATGCTCTGTTTCCTCTGTAGGAGTGAGCAAAGCCCTTTCCAAAGGGTCCTCAGGGTGCATCTCGTGGAAAATCTCCTAAGCAAGGTTGGATAATGTATCCACATAGAAAGTCTGCCCATCAATGGTAGGTCTCTTGACTAGCTTATCCATATCAAAGTTCATCACCAAGTCACCCACATTCAGCCCAATCCGTCCTTTCCTTACATTAATGATGGCACCTGCTGTAGCCATGAAAGGTCTTTCTCATATTGCAGAACCACGAAGTCAGTGGGAATGAGACAATCCCCTATCGTTATTGGAACATCCTCAAGCACACCATCCGGAATCCGAATAGAACGATTAGCTAGTATAAGCGTGATCCGGGTTGATTGGAAATCAGTCATCCCAAGGTTGACTTCAACAAAACGAGGCATCAAATTGACACTAGAACCCAAACACACAAAGAACGTGCAAACCTGTCAGAGAAGATGTTGCAGTCCAAAACAAAGCTTCTAGGGTCTGGGAGTTTGTCCGGAATCTTGTTCTGGATAACAGCGCTGACATAAGCAGAGATCATCATCACACTTTGCTCAACATTCATATCCTTGGTCACCATCCGCTTCACATACCATCTGATTACAGGAGAAGTCTTTACAGCATCATGACCTTGCATCTGGCATCTTCCAACTCCTGTTTAGACTTCCGAGGGGTCTTAGGATAAGGAATCTTAGGCTTGTATATTCGTTCTGTAACTGGAGGAGGAATGTCGATCGATTCTGGTTGTGATCGCTTATGGTGTCGAGCGACACTGGAGTGGTGTCGACCGACACTTGTTGTTGGTGTCGACACCGCTGTGTCGATCATGGTCGATTGTGGTCCGTCATACGTAGAATTCTTGTTATTCTCTGGACGGTGTCGATCGACACTGATGTTGTGTCGGTCGACACCCCCCGTATCTTGTGTCGAGTCCTCGGTGTCGAGTTTGGTCGATTTCTCTCCGTTATACGTCGTTTTCTCTGGAGTTGCGACTGGTGTCGATCGACACATATGGGTGGTGTCGACCGACACAGGTCGTTAATCAACAGACTCTTTATCCTCTACATCCTCTAATTCCTGGAGTACGTCTGGCGTGAGGCGCTTCAACACAGGTTGAAGGGTCTTGCCACTTCTCAACGAGATGGCATTACAGGGGTGCTTAGGATTGGCATCAGTCCTTCCTGGAAGGAAACCTTCTTGTCGCTTTATAGATCCAGCAGTCTGAGCAACCTGAGTATCCAGCTTCTTGACATGCGTGCTCAAAGCTTCAAACTTCCCATTCAAGTCTTTGTACAGAGCATCAATCTTCGCATTGAAGTCTACTGTAATCTTCTGTTGACCTTCCAAAATCTGTTCTAGCATAGCTTTAACATCGCTATCTTGAGTCTGTGGAGCAGGTTTCTGGTAGGAAGAGTTCCCATAGTTTTTGCTGAAACTGCTGGTCGGATAAGGCTTTTGATAGTCTGACCTTGGAGGATAGGCTGAAGGGTTCTGATTACCTGCAAAGTTTGACCGCTGATTGTTTCCACTGTAGCCTCTGTTCCCTTGGTAGTTACCATACTGTTGACCTTGAAACCCAGCCTGATTGACAAACTGCACTTCTTCTTCTGATCGTCCTTCTGGCTCAAAGGTCTCAACTTCTGCAGCAAAATGAACAGACTTCTTACCAATAAAGAGGTTGTGAACTTCAATCCAACTTAGCCTTGACCTCAGCAATTTGACCACCTTCAGAGCTACCAGCTAGCTTCTTTCTCTTAAAATCAGCGTTCTTCGTGCTGTTGCTCGAAGCCAAGTTCTCGATCAAAGTGACTGCATCCTCTGGATATCTGGTGTTGAAATTGCCATTACTCGCAGCATTCAGAGCCATCTGATATCTCCAATCCACGCCTCTGAAGAAGATACCCAGTAGCTGAACCTCGCTGAACCCATGATGCGGACAATCTCGCTGATAAGCTCTGAATCGCACCCAAGCAGCCTTGAATGCTTCAGCAGGTTGTTGAGAAAAAGTTGAGATCTTCGTTCTCGCATCCTCTAACCTTGCATCATCATAGAAGTTGTTCAAGAATGCATTCTTGGTCTCCCACCAAGTTGTCAGAGATCCTGGCTTCAATTGCTTGAGCCAGTAAGCTGCTTCCCCACCAAGAGAGTAGGGGAAGAGTTTGCAGAAGAGGAAATCTGTAGAGACCCCATTAGCCTTGATGCTTGTAACGAGATCCTCAAATCTCTCAATATGATCCATGGGTTGCTCGTGAGAAAGACCATGGAATGGGTGCTGTCCCACAAGGGTGAAGTATGCGGTTTCAGCTCGAAGTCATTCCTCTGAAAAGGTGGGGAAATGATCGCAGATCGATTCGCGTAGAACTGATCTGGCCTGTTGTAGTCCCCTAGCGTCCTGGCACGAGCAACCGCAGCAGCAGCAGCAGCTGCCTGCAAGTCCGGAGCTTCAATAGCAGGTGGGTGTCGAGCGACACCCTGTTAGTGTCGATCGACACCAACGGCGGGTTCGGGTATTACATTACCCTCAGCATCAAGTTTATGGCCCTGCTCATTGCGCACGTGGCCCTCTTGATCACGTAGTACCCCAGCTTCATCCCTGACCAAGACAACCAAGTTATCCATTGCAGCAAGTTTCTTTGCTTTGCGGTTAGTGCGCTCAATTCTTGTTATGTCTTGGTTCGAAGGATTTGCAAGCTGAAGATCTTTGTTGCTCCTGGTTTTGTGATTAGGCATAAACTTGAAACACAAAGAAAAAAGAAAAACAAGAAAAACGTAAGTAAATAAATAACAAACGAATTTAGACTAAAACCTAACAGAAATCTAATGGTGAAATAAAAGTCCCCGGCAACGGCGCCAAAATTTGATATGCTCAAATTTATCCTTGAGCTACTCTCTCAAATTAAGAGATCACTGTAATATTTAGAGATCGAATCCACAGAGACTGATGTCCACACAATAGATTAGAAGTTCGGGTTCTAGCTAAATAATGAATAATGAAATGTAAAACAAGCAAGCAAAAGTAAATGTGTTTGTTTTCAGATATGATAAAGCTAGACTTAGGGAAATTCTTCAGGAATTCAGAATTGTTAAATAGATATGTATTGCAGGGTTGGTTAAGAACTGCTCTTGAACTCAAACACAAAATTCAAACCAATCAACTTTCGTTGTAGAGATTATCTATGTCTATAACAGTGAATCCCAAATTTCTTTGCAAATTCAACAATTAAAACATGCATTAAATCCAAGTTCGATATGTTCACAAAATCCCTAAATCAAATGTCTTTGCAGATAGGTATTTTGCTCATCAAGGTTTAATTCAGGAAACCAATAACACTTTCGTGTCTACCAATTATCCTATGATCTAAATTCTAGTTGATCAGTCTAGAACTAGCGTTAATCTCAACTTAGATGAAGAACCATATGATAATCCTAACAGAACAATCCAATTCAACAATTTATCCTGTCCCCAGAAAAACCCTAAACCTAACAGGGATATTACTCAGACATGATAAATGAAACACAAATCATGAACTGAATAAATTGCATTAAGAACATAAAAAGAAGAAGAAAGGAGTTTAGAAATCTTTTCTAAAAATCTCTGAAGAGGTGGCTAATCAAAAATCAAGTCTTCTAAAGCATAGGTCTAAACAATGACCATAAAATCATATAAATAAGCTAAAACACAGTTTGGCCTTTATTTGTAAACAGAGACAACTTCTGGGCCAAATTTGCAATTTTTCAAAATTTCAAAAAGATGGGAAATTCGATTGCCGTCAGATATTGGTGTCAACCGACACTAATGTCTAGTGTCGATCGACACTCACACCAATTTTGCTCTCCGAGTTGGTTTCTTCAACGCAGCTTCTCAGATTGCTCCAAAACGTCCCATAGTCTCCAAATAAGTCCAAAACGTACCTGAACCTGTAAAGACTCTAAAAGACTCGAAAGACACTAAAAAAACTCTAAAAACGACTCTTATATCATGTTTAAAAACTGTAAAAACCATGATATATCACAACAATCGAACCTGCAATATGTGCTTTGTTCTTAACTTTCTTTTTCAGATGGTACATGTAACTCTCTAATGGATACATCAACCAATACTGTACTGGACCTCCTAAAGCAGCTTCATCTGGCAAGTGCACGGGGAGATGTTCCATAACATCAAAGAACGACGGAGGAAATATCTTCTCCAAATTACAAATTTTTACAGCGATATTTTCTTTCAACAAAGCAACATCATCACTGCGTAAAGTCTTTGCTGAGATATCCCGAAAGAAGAGTGCAATTTCTACACACATATAAAATTACATCATTAATTTTCAATGTAAGTATAAAAATATGTTAAAAATTTATATAATCAATAAATTACCTGAAATTGTCGTGTGAACAATTTTTGGTGAACACTTTTTGGGAGAATTTCTGCAAAAGCAAAAGAGAGAAGTCGTTGCATAATGACGTGACAATCATGATTTTTTAGATCTGACAACTTCCAATGAGTTTCGTTAACGCAACGACTAAACTTTGACTCGTATCCATCTGGAAACCTTATCTCATTTTTCATCCAAAGGAGAAATTATCTTTTTTTTTCGTTTGATAACCTAAATATTGGTACCGGCATTGTCCCATCTCGTTTAAGATGCAAAGTATGTCTTCTACATAACGCGGCAAGATCTATCCTTGATTTAATGTTATTTTTCGTCTTCCCAGGAACATTTAAGACCGTGTTGATGAGATTATTTGAGAAATTCTTCTCGATGTGCATGAAGTCAAGGTTGTGTCGAAGAAGAAGATTTTTCCAGTATGGCAACTCCCAAAATATACTCTTCTTCACCCAGTTATGATCAACCCCGTATCCATGGATAGTTCGAGCAGGCTGCTGGTGCCCGTTCCCTCCACAATCGACTGTTCTAAACAACCCGGTAATATTGTTTATTCTTTCGTGAAGAATTTTTTCTCCATTCAACCATGGTGGAGGATCATCTAGTACTTCCTTTCCTTGTCGAAAAGCTTGAACATTTCGCCTGTATGGATGATCTTGAGGTAAAAACATTCGGTGGCAATCAAACCAACTATGCTTCCTTCCATTCGTTAACCAAAACGATTTTGTCTCATCTAGATAATATGGACACGATAAACGACCATGCGTCATCCAACCAGACAGCATACCATATGCTGGAAAGTCGCTAATTGTCCACATCAAAGCAGCTCGCATCGTGAATTTAACTTTTCTCAATATATCATATGCCTCGACACTGTCACTCCGTAGACTCTGCAATTCTTCGATCAATGGCTGAAGATAAATATCTAGACTTTTTGGGATGCTTTGGCCCAGGAACGAGTACCGATAGAAAAAAAAATCACTTTTCATGCACATATCGGGTGGTAAATTATAAGGAATCACGATCACAGGCTATACTGAGTGTGCCTCACCATTCATACCAACAGGATTAAATCTATCGGTTGATAAACCTAGATAAATATTGCGACTTTCAGCAGCAAAATTAGGATAAACCTCATTAAAATGTTTCCACGCTGCTCCATCAGATGGGTGTTGTATTTCTCCTTCAGTATACATATGTTCAGCATGCCATCGCATAGCCATTGCTGTCGCCTCTAATTGGTATAACCGCTTCAACCGATCTGTAATCGGCATATAAAACATTCTTTGTTTAGGTCTTTTTTTTCCCTTTGCCATTGTTCGAGTGGTAACTATCTTTATTGCAGAACCGGCACTGCATCAATTCTCGATCTTCCCCTTTCCAAAAGAGTATGCAATTATCCTCGCAAACATCAATCTTATATACTGGTAGCCCCAGCGCTCGTGTCAACTTCTTTGTCTCGTAGTATAATGTAGGAGCTTTATTTGGTGTGGGCAAAACAGTTTTGAAAGTCTGTGATAGCTCATCTACGCATGCCTCCACCATATTGTAATCAGATTTTGCCTTCAACATACGCGAAGCTAGATACAACTGAGAATTTCCTTCTGGACATCCATCGTAAAAAGGTTATTTAGCGGCTTCAAAAGCTTCGAATACACTATCATGATATGGCTCTTCGTGTGTTGTTTCCATCATATTCTCCAATACATGTGGAGACGCCACCTCTGGTTCAATGTTAACATTTGTGTATGGAAAATACTCGTAAGTATTTCCTGCAACTTGAAAATATGTAGCATTTGGTGGCCACGTTGCTTCTTCACCAGTAAAATGACTTGCCCCCGAGGATTCTCCAACATCATAAAGTTCTCCATGACTCAACCAAATATAGTAGTTTCCCTTAAATCCAACTCGATAAAGATGGCTACTAACCGTTCTTGCATCACGTTGCTTTCCGTTCTTACACCGAGCACAAGGACACAATATAGTGTTGGTCTCTCGGTAAGACTCTTGATTACAAGCAAATTGAATAAAAACTTCAATCTCCTCCATAAATGTATCTGAAACACAATTCCCGACTGGATCAATACGTTGATCCATCCACTCTCGACATTGAAAAAAATAATTAGACATTTAAAATGACAGATTTGAAAGAAAAAAACAAACTCTCTCGAGTTTTCTTACTTGTTTTTGGTTTGAGGAATGGGGAAGAGAAACGCTTTGATTTATATTAAACATTAGCCACGCACTGGCCACGCACAACTTTCGTGACTATATATAGCCACGAACTTGTCTATATAGCCACGAACTTGTCACCAAATACATTTGTGGCTACTTATATCCACGCTGTAGTCACACATTTAGTCGGTGGCTATTTTTTGAAATTATTTTCTGACACACCCACGCTCTGCAATCTGACTGAGGTGACCAGAATCGGTGAAAATGCCACGAATTTAGCCACGTTATGTTTTCGTGACTAAAAGTCTTTCAACCGATTTTTCTCCAGTTGGATAGGATGGCTAATTCGGTGGTATAGTCATGAATAGGCCACGCTTATCTATCGTGGCTTTGTTGCTACAAATTATGTCGCGGCTAATTCGTGACAAATATAATTTCGTGGCTAATTAGCCACGAACTAGTTACCAAATAGCCATGTATTTTTTAAGATGCTAATGCGTGGCTAATCCGTAGCTAATTCGTGGCTTAGGTTATTTTAGTCACGTTGTGTTGTGACAAAAACGTGGCTATACAATTTTTTTTTACTAATGTAAAGAAAACGTGAATGATTGTTTCAAGTACGGTAACACTATTATTTAGCCTATCATATTATATATACATATATATTAATAATAAATTTTATGACATAGAAATATCTTTCAAGTTTGTTTTTTTTTTTTAAAAAGCTAAGATTTTTTTAAAATTTTAAATTACTGTAACGATAGGTCTTAATTTCAAAAATATCACACTTTGAATGACAAAATATTAGATATACAGTAATAGTTCCTAAACACTTCGTAAGAATTCCTAAAATATTCAGAATCTCTTCCTAAACTTTTAAAAATCAATCATAAACTTAAATTTGTTGTAGATTTCAGATTTTTGGAGTAATTTTGGAAAACAAAAAATAAAATAAAGCATTTTTGAGAATTTTCCACTTGAATATTTTTATGTAGGAATTTGATTAAGAAAATTTTAACAAAAATTAAACAACGTAGTGTATTAAAAAATTTTATTAACTTTTATTACTTTTAAAAATCTGAATGCAACGTCATTTGCTAATGAAAATTATTCTTCAATAATTCACAGGTTTTTTTTATTTTTGTATTATTATTTTTAATATAAAAACTAAAGGTTACCGTTGAATACTGCTATGTTTTATTTATGGGATTTTCTATTACAATTATAATAAATTGAGTGTGTGTTTTTTTTTTTAAATTAATGCACGTAGGTATATGCAACAAGGCGCAGAAGCAGTTCATTCAGCAAACAAGAACGTACTTGTAATCTTCTCGGGTCTTACCTTCGACATCGACCTCTCCTTCGTTAGATCTCGACCTGTAAACCTATCCTTCACCGGAAAACTCGTCTTCGAGCTGCATTGGTATACTTTTAGTGACGGAAACTCATGGGAGGTCAATAATCCTAACGATAATTGCGGTCGAATTCGAAACCGGAGAGAAAACGGTGGCGGTTTTCTCCGTAACAAGGGCTTTCCGTTGTTCCTCAGCGAATTTGGTATAGATGAAAGAGGAAGAAACGCTAATGATGATAAGTATTTCGGGTGTTTAACTAGTTGGGCGGCTGAAAATGACGTCGATTTGTCGCTTTGGGCGCTTAGCGGAAGCTATTACTTAAGACAAGGTGTCGTCGGAATGGTTCACTATTACGGTGTGTTTGATTCAGATTGGGCTAGTGTTTGAAATTCGAGTTGTCATGAGTGTTTGGCGTTGTATTCTACAAGTGTATGTTAGTCATATTCATAGGCTTATGTTAGCAGTAGAGTATACGTGTATATATACTAAACATTGTACACATTTTAACAATTAATGAGAAATGTTTTACTCTTAATCTCTCTTTTTGTCTACTTTACTCTTTTATCATCTTGAGTTTGTTACAGAGAAGAAGAAGCTTGATATGGTATCAGAGAGCTAACGATCATGAGTGCTTCTTCGATTGAGCTTATTCTAATTCATCTTCTTCCATTTCTTTTCTATTTCTGTTGCATTATCGTTGTCGCGATTCTTCAATTTGTGCTCGCGATTGAATTCTGAGTTTTTTATTTTTTCGTTTCTTGACCTTGTTGCTTTCCGATTCTTCTTTTACAATCTTCAAATCGGAGCAATCTCTAGATCATCTTTTCAATTTCTCAAATCAATGGGATCGAATCTGCGTCCATCATCGTTTCGAGATGCAACAGTTCCAATTCCAAATTCTAGTTCCGCGATTCCAAATATTTCTACCTTTTGTGATTCTAATCGATTGCAGACGGATCAATATGAGCATCCGTTATTTCTTCATAGTGTAGATCATGTTGGGTTACAACTGGTTAGAACGAAAGAGGATGCATGTCTTAATTTTTCGCCTCTTTTTTCATTTGCCTTTTAGTTCATTAAAATCTCCAATTAAAAACCAAGGCGTATCCCAACTCAAACCGATCCTTTTTAACCGTTCCCAAACTTGATCTCGGTCTTTGGATATCGGATCGCCATACACAAATGTCAAATGATTTTTGTTTTCTTTAACACATGTCTCAATATCAATCAATCTCCGAAATTCAAATGAAATAGAAACCTTAAATTTATTATTATAAAATAGGGGTAAACCGCCACTACAACCAATTGGATCAACCGTTTTTAAATAACTATAACCGAAATGACCTACAAATTTTTCCAAAAAAGAAGAAGATTGTTTTGTTTCGGAGAGGAACAAAAAATCTGGCCTATGTTGATTCCATAAATCCCGAAGATACCCAATTGTTGCCTTATTTCCAAGGCCCTGGCAATTCCAACTTAGAATCTTCATTTATCACCAGGTGGTTTTGGTGGCTTAGCTCCACCCTGCATTCATTTCTCTGTAACCCTATCCTTCGGATTATAACCTTCATCCACCAGCTCCTCATTCTTAGGTGTTGGACGTTTTCTGGGTGTTGTAAGCCTATGCACATTATGCTTCTTTGAGCTGACCCTTTGAGGCTCAAGCCTCCTTTTTGCTTTTTCTCTTTCTCTAGATCAGTTGCTTTACTAATAACCTTACCATTGTGCATCGATTGGGCTGATATCCTTGATTCCTGAACAGTAGCCACAGAAACCGATCCCTCCGTATCGGGTCCCTACAATGAGACTTTCATCCTCCCCTACATTTGTTTCATGTGTCTCCTCTATCCCCGTATATGAACCCATCTGTTACAATTCGCCACCCTTCTCCTCCTCATTCTCACCAGTAGCCAAACCAACCAATCCAGGAAAATAAGCTGCATCATCCATTAAATCATCTAACTCCATCGACCCCTCAGACATCCTTTCACCTGGACATAACATAGAGTCTTGACCCGATTGTGAACCACCCACCACCTAATGAGCTGTGTTAATCAGTACCCTGTCACCCACTCGCTGAATCACCTGGGTCAAATCATCCACTACCGTGCAACCTGGACAATGCGGATATCTAAAGCACCGTACAGGATGGCTCCAGCAGAGATGGCAGAGCTGAAGAAGCAGCTGAAAGAGTTGTTAGGTAAGGGTTTTATCCGACCGAGTACGTCAAAGTGGGGAGCACCGGTGTTGTTTGTGAAAAAAAGATGGGAGTTTCTGATTGTGTATTGATTATCGGGGGTTTAACCGAGTCACTGTGAAGAACAGGTATCTTCTTCCGCGGATTGATGAGTTGTTGGATCAGTTGAGAGTGGCTACTTGGTTCTCTAAGATAGACTTGACATCAGGATATCATCAGATTCTGATTGATGAGAAGGATATCAGGAAGACGGCTTTTAGATCTAGGCGTGGATGTTCTGCTAATGGACTATTCTTGTGCATGGGCGGGTATGTGTACCCAAGGATGAGAGTTTGAGGTGAGAGATCCTGAGTGAGGCTTAAGCAGTATTATCATTTGGTCGGGATGAAGAAGGATGTAGCTAATTGGGTTACAGCGTGTGATACGTGCTAGTTAGTGAAGGTAGAGCACCAAGTTCCAAGTGGTTTATTGCAGCGTTTACCCATTCCAGAGTGGAAGTGGGATATGATTACGTTGGATTTCGTAGTAGGGTTGCCAATTTCTCGGACCAAATATGCTATTTGGGTCATTGTTGATCGTTTAACCAAGACTGCACGTTTTCTGGCCGTCAAGAAAATCGATGGAGCTGCGGTGTTGGCTACGAAATATGTGTAGGAAATAGTGAGACTGTATGGAGTACCGGTGAGTATTGTGCAGACCAAGATCCTAAGTTCACTTCAGAGTTATGGAAGGCGTTCCAGGCTGAGATGGGTACTAAGGTGCATTTGAGTACCTCTTATCATCCTCAGACGGATGCGCAATCTGAGAGGACGAGACTCTCGAAGAGCTGCTGAGGATATGTGTGCTTGACTGGGGAGGTCATTGGGTGGATCACCTCAGCTTGGTAGAGTTTGCTTATAACAATAGCTACCAGGCGAATATTGGGATGGCTCCGTATGAGGCGCTGTATAGGAGGCCATGTCGTACACCATTGTGCTGGATCCAAGTGGGGGAGAAGAGCACATTGGGTGCGGATTTTGTTCATAAAAGTATAGAAAAGATCCGGGTTTTAGAGCTGAACATGAAAGAAGATCAGATCGGCAAAAGAGTTATGCCGATAAGAGAAGGAAAGGGATTGAGTTTGAGGTAAAAGATAGAGTATATCTCAAGATGGCGATGTTGCAAGGTCCTAACAGGTCCATTACCGAGACTAAGTTTAGTCCGAGGTATATGGGTCCATTTCGAATTGTTGGTCGAGTTGGACCAGTTTGATGTGATCATGGATAGCTCGGACAATGGAGATAAGGAGCAGCTTGAACCTGAGGAGCTTGGAGCAGCTTGGAGATGAAGCGAATGGAGCTGAAGAGGAAGTAGCGTTGCGTGTTTCTAATGGTCCTATGACAAGATCAAAGACAAAGCTACTAAATCAAGCCATCACAACACTTCTACATCAAATTCAGGGCAGTCTTAAACAAGATGCTTGTCCAGCCACATTGGTTGTGATTCAAGCTGTTTAAGCAACAACAATGGAGGTGTGTGACTTGTACTCTTTGTCCCTCCTCTTGGTTTTGTCCCAATGGGTTTTCCAAGAGAGGTTTTTAATGAGGCAAGTTCACACACTCTTTCACAAGCCCATTGTTGTTTCGAGGCCCATATCCAAAGAAGAAGGGGAAAAGTCTGTTTTCTTTTAATTTTCAGTCTTTGTGTGTTTTTAATGTGTGTTTAATTCCCTAGGACGAAATTCTCTCTTCCCAATCTCTTAGACTTCTTTATATTTCGTTCTCCCCTTTGTAAAACCCTCATCAAACTTTTTCTTATCAAAATCTCTCTCTGATTTCGTTTGATCACGAGCTTGTGTGTGTAATATCACAATCTCAACTTGAAACTGCTTTGGTGCGTAATATCCTGGCAGAATCGAGCCCGAAAGTTCAAAGGAATTCCGCAACCTCTGAAAGTTTCTCTCAATCCCTAATCGTTCAAAACCATCGATCCATCAACTACACGAAGTGTATTCAAGGGGCTGTGATTTCTATAACCAGAATCATATCACAGTTGCATACCGGTTGGAGTTATTGGAGATTATGCAAGCATTTCATAAGGTTTTCCATGTGTCGATGCTGAAGAAGTGCTTGCATAAGGATGATGAGGTGTTGGCTCAGATTCTGTCAGATTTTAAGCCTAACATGACCTTAGAGGCGAGACCAGTGAGGGTTTTCGATAGGATGGTTAAGGAGTTTCGTCGAAAGAAGATTCCAATAATGAGAGTCTTGTGGGACTGTGACGGTGTTCAGGAGGAAACTTGGGAACCGGAGGAGCGGATGAAAGCTAAGTTCAAGAAGTGATTCGAGAAACAAGCAAAGGCTTGAGTTTTTCATCACTGGTTCCAGTTTCGAAGTTAGAGTTGTATGCGCGGAGTATTCTTTATGTATTTCGTTTTTGGTTTAAACGATTAATTCATTTGAATTTATAATAAGTTGAGTATTTCTTATTGTTTATGGCTGGTATTGTCATGAAAATTGAATGAGTATGAGAAACAGCCTTGAGTGATTGGGATGATTTGTGTTGACCTGAGGTTTGGTCATGGTTGAGGTGATATTCCAGGTTTGGAATATGTGTGGTTGAGTGTGACATTGCGATGTTTTACGCAGACCATGTGAGGTAGTTTCAGTCAGAGATGCTAATAGACGTTTAGACTTGATTGCTCTAAGGACTGTTTGGTCCTGTACAACTCGTAAGAGGATGATTAGTTCCCTAGATACCGATAGCTTGACGGTCTTTATGACCCGAGAGTGTGATTGGTATGAATGTGATACCCATAACTCAAGGGACATGTGGCTGGAGGGTGCGAATGGTATGAGAGATATACCGATAGCTCGAAGGACATGTGACCTGAGAGTGCGAGTGGTATGAGTTAGTACCGATAGCTCGAAGACTTTGTGTTTAAGAGTGTGAGTAATACGGGTTTTGTGCCAATAGCTCGAGGGACTTTGTGGCCTAAGAGTGTGAGTGGCATGGGGTACCGAGAACTCAAGAGATTTTGGTCCAGAGGGTGGAGTGGTATGAGTAGGAGTTGTGTTAGGAGCAATGAAAGTCTAAAACGTGGATATAAGCATAGGGACTGAATGTAGACCTCGGAAATTGATAGTGTTCGATCTCGTGTTTGTGATGTGTTGACCGGGTTGGTCAAGGATTAAGAAAATCATTGCATCGATTGTGAGATGAGTTCATGGCGAATGAACTGTACAGCTAAATTCGAGGACGAATCTATGTTAGTGGGGGAGAATTGTAACGTTCGTGTTCCAGAAGTTACAGAAGGATCGTATCAAGTCGTTTTGATTCGATTAGGTTGTCGTAAATGTGTTCTCTCTCTTTGAAGTCAATCTTGTGTGTTTCGGGAATGAAGTTTTCTCGGGAATGGAGAGACGGATTGATCGAGGGTCGAAAACTCAACTTTTGACCAAAAAAGAGAGGGGATAGATCAATCCAAGGGTTGGACCAATCGATCCAACTCTGGGAAGGGTGTGGACCGATCGATCCGGAGGTTGGATCGATCGATCCCACACTGTCGGCAGCTTGTGATTGGTGGATTTCTTCCACTTGAATCACGTGTTCTTCCTCCTTCTTTATTGTTTTCGGGTTGTGGCCGCTTCTATGTGCTTAGAGGGAGCGAGAGAGAGTTACTGAAAGGGGAGAAGTGAGGAAGAAAGAGGAAGCTTGATCCTTGGGTGTGAAAGGGAGAGTTTGGGCTTGCCGTGGCTTGGAGAAGTGCAAGATATCGGTTGCTGAGGCGTGGAGGGAGAGAAGACTTCACCAGCTGCATTGTGGTGTTGTTCTCAGTTCTTATATCCGTCCGAAATCAAAGTGAGTGTGTGACCATAAGTTGATCTAAGCAAGTGAGAAGGTTTTGTGTGTTTTTGTGTTGATAGGATAGTTTTGGTTGAATCTTTGGTTTGTGTTGCTTGTTTCCTTGGTGTTTGGAGTTGGGTTTGTGCTTAATCGCTTGCAGGAAGCAAGGTTGAGGCTTAGGGTAGCCGTTGGTCATGTGCGACCATGGAAGAAGTCAGAATCGGAGTTACAGGTGGTGAGGGATCGATCGATCCGATGGTGGACCGATCGATCTAATGCCTTCAGATCGGGTCCGTCTTTGAAGATCGTATCAATTGATCTAGGTAGCAGACGAATGGATCCGAGTTTGGACTGACTCGGATCGATCGATCTATGCTTTGGATCGATTGTTCCGTTGAAAGGTTGGTTGGATCGATCTATCCGTGCCTTGAACTGATCGATCCATGTGTTTAGAGCTTGGTTTGTGGTTGTTTTGCTTTGCATTTTGAGCGGTTTGTGATTCTTGCTCGTGTGTATAGCTCGTAGATGGGAGGACCGCTTCACTAAGTATTTGTGATAATACTTACGCATCTCTTTGTGTGTGGATGCAGGTAAAGATAAAGTGTTGTGTGTGGCACTTTTATTATGTCTTATAAATTCGAATATTGTTGTATGACGGTTGGTTGGTGTTAATTGAATAAAATCGAGTCTTATTGTATTAAATGCGTTTTTGGAGTATAGCTAATATTATGGGGTATTACTTATAATAAAAAAAAACGGGTCGGGTGGTTTCGAAAGCTGTCCATGAGAAAGCATTCGTCAAGGAAGAAAGAGACCAATTTCTTTAAGTGACTGTCCTTGACTTTTGTTTATATTCATTGCAAAAGCCACAGATAATGGGAACTGTCTTCTCCGCATTATGAAGGAAATTTTATATCTGATGGTTTTATTAAAACCTTGGCAATCAAAAGTTTGTCACCAACTCTATCTCCTGTAATAACTCTGGCTTCTAGGACATGATTACCCATCTGAGTAATCTGCAATCTTGTGCCGTTGCATAACCCACTTTTAGGATCTATATTTCTGAGCAATATAACTGGAGTACCAATCTTAAGACATAGAGTGTGATTTGGCAATCCAGAAAGCCTGATACTATTAAGAAAATCTGAGCTGAACACTGATGTGATCAAATCATATTAAGTCAAGCAAAGTATTAAGATTGATTTTGTCTAACAACCTAAGTGACAGAGAAACTTAAATAAGAACTAAACAAGAGCAGAAACTAAAGCATCAATTGTGCTAACAGAAGCTGACAAACAGAAAATAGTAACAGGATAATAAGACTAATAAGAACAGAGCATTAACAGAAATAGAGGCTAGTAAACAATGCAATAAAATATTAAAGAGAAATAAAAGCTCCTAAAGATGGGGGTAATGGGTCAGTGAATCCTCCTTAATCAACCTAGGTGTTTAACAAAACTCAAGCAATGAGCTAATCCCAAAACAATAGACTCATAAGCTGACTAATCCACTCTCATGACAGAAATCATCAAGCTAAACTAGTTCTAGACCTAATTCTCATTAACGAAATCTAACCTAACAGACATTAAGATTCAGTCTATTTAAGCCAATAAACACTCTAGACATCTAATATCTTAGGCTATAAATGTAAATCTCTAGAATTAGTTAGTTCAGACATTTCACCAAACACCTTCTGGGTGTGGAAATGTCTGGGTTCTAATTCCAATTGATCACAGAGAAATTAGCATTAAGAACACTAATCCAGAAGGGATTCATAGAAATCTAAGCTTAAACGTCCTAGGAAACTAAGGATTCGTCACTAATCTATCTCATCCTCAAGAACCCTAGAAACTACTCAGAACTCATGAACATCAAGAACACAAACCCAGAAATTCTTAAAACTTACATAATCAGAAAGATAAGGATGAAAGACGTAAGAAGTTTCAAAGAAGCAATAACAAAAACTCAATAAAATAGAAGAAATCTGGATTACAAAACTGGATGTTCTTGGTGGCTACAGAAAAAACCTTAGGGAAAAATGTAGTATCCCTTGGGTAAAGACAAGAGAGATATTTATAGTCTTAGTCCAAAACCCTAATACAGAAACAGAAAAATAGCTAAGTCGATGGTTCCACTCAATCGCGGGCTCAATCAAGGGATCGAGTCGCTGATCGAGTGGTTGGTCGAGTCCATTCCTTGGTGCGGCTCAGGCATGTACTCGGTCATGCACATCGAGTGATCGATTGAGTGGCTTCCTCCCTCTGCGTCCTAGGCTCCTTTCCCAGCTTTATCCATGTCTTAAGCCTCCATTCCTTCCTTAACCCTTATAAGCTTCAGATTACCTGTTTCAACCCCATTATACAAAATGTGTATGCAATGCTGATGCAAGAACGCCTAAATATGCAAAACAGAAGTTAGTGTCCTAAATGGTGCGAATGAAAGATGAAACAATGCTAAATGGGTGATAAACATATGCCTAAAACTGGTTAAATACAGAGATATCAACTCCCCCAAACTTAGTCTTTGCTTGTCCTCAAGCAAACAAAGAGGATTAAGCTGGAGAAGAGGTTTAAAAGTGGGGACTCAGAACCAAAACATACTGATAGAAATGATAAAATCAATGTCCAAGTTAATAGTTCTAAAATGCACTGTGAATGAGTTCTTTTTATAAAACTTTAGCCATACTCTTCACAACACAATCTGATTTCAGTCTCAACCTAGACATACATTCAAATCAACCAATCGTTTTAACATTCATTAAGCAAAAACCGTGAATCAAGCTGTGCACATTCAATGAACTTACTTGGCTAAGGGAAAGGTTTAAGAGACAAATATGGTCTCTTCACACATGGTTTAAGCAATACATAACAAGGATCTCTCAAGAAATGACTGAGCTTTAGAAGAATGCTAAAGGTAAGGGCCAATCTATGCATACAAGAACAGAATCCCATCTACCCAAAGATGCAAAAGCTTGTTTCAGCTTTCCTATTTCTAAACCCAGAAGACGATCATGTTTCTACCCTTTTTCTTGAGCTCTTCTTATTAGCTCACACCTTTAATTGTTCTTACTCTTAAGAGAGGGTTCCTTCTGATTTATATCAGTTCTAGCGGATTGGAGTTTTGCTTATTAACTTTGGTTCTTTTTCTTCTTTCTATCAAAGACATCGTAAGCTTTTTGCTCTTTTCCTCTTTTCTATATTTTCTTCCTTTTGCCCATAACCATTCTTTTCAATACTGTCCAAATCCTTTACTAGAACAACCAACTCTTTTCTTTTTACATTCTCCTCCTAAGAGTTCTTCACCTTTTCTTTCTTTCTCTTTTTTTCAATCTTTCCTTTGAAGCTCAACCAATCCCAAACCCAGAATTAAGCTCCCACCTAGTCCTATCTAGTCCAAAATCGTGAGCTAGAACTACATGGGACACTATCCTTGTCGGCTCAAACCTAACACTTTCTACCAAGCTTAATCAGAAAAGGCCTCACGCTCAGAAAATATTTATGGCTTGAAAGAAAGTTGGGCTAGGGTATGGAAATTTTTCCAAAGATGGGAATCGGCTACTTGGATTAGCAAGAATGGTAAAGTGGTGTAAGCGAATCCAAGTATGTATATGTGTATCCATGAGTTCAAATTCAATGCATAGACATGATAATTATGAGTCAAGTTCTGGTTCAAGTAGATAGGGAAATGCATCAAATCACAGCATGCTTCAATTAAGATAAGAAGATCAAATTGTGCATTCAAAGCATGGTGCTATCTTATAGTCAAACTCATTCAACATGAATCAGACAACTACTAACTTGGGCATTGAGGTTAATGAATCAGCATGCTTACAAGGTTATAATCATCATAATCCCACAGTGCAAATGCATCAATCCTAAATGAAACAGCTAGATTCAATCTTAAAATGTAAATGCAACTACACGAACACACTCTTTTTCTGTATAATTTTTCTGAATTTTTCAAATTTTTATGTTTTTCTATGTCTTAGATGATATGTGACTCAAGTATGCAAGAATTAAAAATAAGATTCATAGAAAGCACATCAAACACATCTTAAATCCTCCCCCAAACTTAAATTACACAGTCCCTTGTGTAATAAAAACCTGAAGAAAGATTTAAGGATCAACAACAAAAAACAATAAACATGCAAAGGATAATACAATGATAAGGTTGAGGAATTAGCTCAAGGGTTGGTGAAGTAGTGGGTGACAAATGCGTCCATGTTGTCTCTGGTGTAGTTGAGCTCGATTGTAGGCTCGATGGTGCACTCGATCACTGACTCGATCATGCACTCTATCGCGCGATAGAGTGCTTGATCAAGTTGGATCTTCTTGTTCTCAATCGATCATCTTGTGATCAAACCCTTCTCCTGTGACCTGATCAGCCCATTCATTGAAACACTAGGAAAACACATCAAAAATACCAAAAACTTAAAGCAATATGTACAAGGATAGACATGGAACTTACTCCCAAGTGAGCTTGTTTAAAGTCTCTGAGCTTGACTTTTCATACGCATTAGGCCATATAGGCCTTGACTAAGGTCCCCTCTGGAATGATCTGATTAGCCATATAGGCCTTGACTCTCTGCCTGTTTACCCTGAATTCAGCTCCTTCTTCAGCAATTTTCTCTGGCGATTCATCATCAACTTGATCCATTTCCTCTACCTAGAAGGTCTGTCCTTCGATTATTGGCTTCTTCATAGCATCCTTGATGTCAAACTTTATCTTGAGATCCTTTCCCAGATTAAGATCAATCTTCCCTTTCCTATCATCAATGACTGCTCCAGCTGTGGCCAAAAAGGGCCTTCTTAAGATCAAAGGATCTTTTGGTTCTTCATCCATTTCCAGCAGACGAAGTCTGTAGGCACTTCCACGTCTCCAATCTTGATAGGTATGTCTTCTAATAGGCCATCAGGTTTTCTAATAGACCTATCAGCCAAGACCAAAAGAGGTTGCAGGATTTGTATTTACTGAACCCTAGTCTCTTAGCTACAGAAAGTGGCATAAGGCTTATTGAAGCTCCAAAATCGCAGAGACACTTCTTGAAAACCAATAGACCTAGAGAACATGGTAGAGTGAAAGAAATGGGGTCATCTACCTTTTGGAGAACCTTCTTCTGTATAATAGCACTGTATTCTTTGCTTAGTACTGGCATCCTCTGAACTTCCTTAATCCTTTCCATCACTGCATCTTTCAAGAAATTTTGATAGTGAGGTGCAAGCATGAACGCATCTAGTAGAGGGATCCTGATCACAAGTTCACTCAACTGTTTATCAAAGTAAGCTTTATACTTCTCCATTTTCTCTCGCTTGAATCTACTCGGGAATGGAAGCTTAGGCTTGTAAGGAGAAGGAATAAAGCGTGTTTCCTTTTTCTTTGAAGCAACTGGTTTCTCAGCAGTGGAAGTAAGCACTCGATCATGCACTCGATCGGGCAATAGAGTGGGTGATAGAGTGGCTTGGTCAAGCTTGTCTCTCTGTGTACATTTTCCAGCTTGATCTTTATTATGACAGAAAGCCTCCCAAACCGGATCTTCACTGTCCACAGTGATTGTAGGTAGTTCTTCTCTAGTAGGGACCTCTCTTCCACTCGTCAAGGTGATAGCATGGACGTGGAAATCCTTTGGGATCTGGATTCATTTCCCTAGGAGTAGCCTAGTAGGCCTTGGAGAAGAAGTAGAGGCAGTTGTGCTCTCTTTGGACTTCAGTCTTGCATTTAATGTCTCAAATTTGGCGTTGAGGTCATTATAAGTGCAGTCCATCTTGGTGTGCACTTGATGCTTGACCTTGTAGAATTTGATGTAGCATATTCTTTATGTTTGGATCCTGGTTGGTAGGTGGCTGTGCTCGTGGAGGTTGAAAACCTGGTGGACCCATAACTCTTTGCTATTGGTAACCGCCTTGAAACTGCTGCTTAGGGACAAAGCCTTTATTCTGATTGTATGGGACGAAAGGCTTGTTCTGAGGTTGTTGTTGCTGAGGAGGGTAGACTTGATCTTGTGGGTTTGTCACACTTGTACAGCTATAAGAAAACTTTGGGTTTGGCTTATAGTTGTTGTAACCTATGTTGTAGCCACCCTGGTTCTGAATGTAGCTAATCGCCTCTAGCTGGTCACTCTCCCATCCTAAACCTGTAGTTGCTCATCCTCACAAACAAAGTGAACATGCCTCTGCTGAGCTTGAAGGAGTTTATCTAACTTCTCATTCATGGCCTTCATTTCCTTTCTATGCCTGTCATCAGAATCATTACTCCCCCTAATGCCTCTATCGTAGTCTTCATTGTAGTTCCCATCAGATTAACCAAGGTTTTCTACTAACTCCCAGCCTTCATCAAGATCCTTATTCAGGAAATTGCCATTGCTTATAGTATCTAGAAGCATTCTAATCTGCGGGAGAACCCCTCTATATAGAGTGCTAAGGATCGATTCATTACTGAATCCATGATGAGGGCACTAAGATTGGTAGCCCTTGAATCTTTCCCAAGATTCAAAAAAATTTCTCCATTTCTCTGAGCAAACCCTAAGATCTCATTCCGGAGTCTAGCTGTTCTTGAGTTAGAGATCCATGGGGCAGTGTCTTCTCCCATAGATGGGCTTTGTCACCAAGGGAGAAAGGAAATAGGCGCAGCTTGAATGCATCTTCACTAACTCCATTGATTTTATAGAGGCTAAAGAACCTGTCAAACTCGTCAAGATGATCAAGCGGGTCTTCCATTGGTAATCCATGAAACTTGTTATTCTGAACCATAGAGATCAAGTTGCTTTTAATCTCAAAGTTGTTGTTCTGGACAGTAGGAGGTAGGATCCTATGCCTCTGAGTGTGAGTGCTAGAGGCATCACTAGCTCCAATGTGTCTTGGCCTTCTCTGCTGAGGTCCCTGTGGGTCAGCCATGCCTACTGGATTCTGTTGATCTATGATAATAGGATTTTTCTATTAATTATCATAATGCATTATCATGTCGTTGAAATACAAAAGGTTGTCAATCCAATGGGTATGATGCTAACAGATAGGATGCAATCAAATCAGATTAAGTCAAGTCAAGTGATAGGTTTATATGTCTAACAACCTAAGTGAACAAAAAGCATTAACATAAACTAAAACAATAGCAGAAACCAAAACTAGCAATTGTGAATAACAGAAAGTAACAGAAGCTACAGAAATAGAGATGGGGTAATGGATCAGTGATTCCTCCTTAATCAACCTAGGTGTTTAACAAACTCAAACAGAGCTAATCCCTAGACAATAGACTCAAAAGCTGACTAATCCACTCTCATGACAGAAATCATCAAGCTAAGCTAGTTCATGACCTAATTCTTATTAGCGAAATCTAACCTAACATGCACTAAGATTCAGTCTATTAAAGCCAATAAAAAATCTAGACAACTACTAGACATGTAAATCTCTGGAATTAGTTGGTTCAGACATTTCATCAAACACCTGGTGGGTGTGGAAATGTCTGGGTTCTAATTCCAAATGATCAAAGAGAAATTAGCATTAACAACACTAATCCATAAGGGATTCATAGAAATCTAACCTTAAACAATCTAGGAGACGAAGGATTCCTCACTAATCTAGCCCATCCTCAAGAACCCTAGAAAACTACTCAGAACCCATGAAGAACATGAAGAACTCAAACCCAGAAATTAATAAAACTTGCATATCATATAGATAAAGATGAGAGGAGAAAGAAGTTTCAAAGAATCAAATGCAAAAACTCAATAGATCAAAAGATATTTGGATTACAAATCAGAGATGTTCGTGGTGGCTACAGAAAAAAACCCTAAGAAAAAACGTAATGTCCCTTGGGTCATGATAAGAGGGATATTTATAGTCTAGGTTAAAACCCTAATACAGAAAAAGACAAAATAGCTAAGTCGGTGGTTCCACTCGATCAAGCACTCGATCGACTGGTCGAGCTGTCGATCGAGTGGTTAGTCGAGCTCCTCCTCCGTATGACTCGAGCATGCACTCGATCATGTACATCGAGTGAGTGATCGAGTGCCTTCCTTCCTCTGCGTCCTATGCTCTTTTCCCAGCTTTATCCATGTCTTAAGCCTCTATTCCTTCCATAGCCCTTAGAAACTCCAGATTACCTGTTTCAACCTCATATGTGTTAGAATATGGAGCTTAAAGTTGCGAGAATGGGACAAAGAGAATGCGAAATGAGTTAAAGCGAGTGAGGATGAGTGAGATTGAGAACGAGTGAGAGAGAGTGTGCGAGATGAGAATCGAGTTTTGGTGAGAAAGAGATTTCTCTTTTCTTACTTCATTTAGTGAGTTACTTACAATCTAATTATAGACATACAAAGAGAATAAAGAATTTTCTAAAGGAATATCCTATCTACAAGATATTTCAAAGAGCCACTTGCAAGGAGAAAGCGACATGACCTCAATGTTCGTCTCTCCTTAGCGCCACACGTGATTTCTTGTTCATTTTAACTCCAACGGTTAGAATCGATCCTTCTAGATCCCTTGCGCTTCTTGATGGGCCTAAACAATGTATTTGGGTGGAGAGAAACTTGTTTCGGTCGTGTTGAGTTTGTTCTATATGGACAACCCATTTCTGACTCATACAGCGGGTCGGTCATCCGGTCGTTCACGGGCGATGTTTCCGGATGGTGTCTAAGAGTTGTGTCAACCCGAACACTTCTTTTCTTCATTCTACTCGACCCGAATGGTTCCTTTCGTCATTTGGTTTGACACTCCCCCTCAAGTCTAACCGTATCTCGGAGGTTAGACTTGGATTCAAATTCAACCACCTCATTAAAAACAACCTTAGTGTAGAAAATCCGCTTGGGACAAAACTACACTTAAGGGAAAAAGAGTGTGGGATATTTGACTAAGAGGATTATGGATGAGTGAGATCAACAAGGCCGAGCTTATGATGTATATACTCACATACTTTGGTGCTTGCTCCTTTGGTGAATATCTCAGCCAATTGTTCTTCACTCTCGGTGTAGTATGGTAAGATCACTCCGAGTTGAACTTGCTCTCTTACTTTGTGGCAGTCCACTTCGATGTGCTTTATTCTTTCATGGAACACCGAGTTCGATGCAATGTGAATGGCGACTTGATTATCACAATGCATAGTGATCGGATTTGGTGTTTTAATGTCGAAGTCTTTGAGTAGAGCCTTCAGCCATGTTAGTTCGGTTGTGAGCTTCCTCATGGCTCTATATTCAGCTTCAGCGGATCAGAGGGAGACCACCTTTTGCTTCTTGCTTCTCCAAGTGACTAGGTTGCCACCAATGAATGTGCAATAGCCGGTTGTTGATCTCCGATCTTGTTTATCTCCGGCATAGTCCGCATCACAATATCCCACTATCTCCGTGTTTTTATTGCATCCTATTGATAATATGATTTTTGCTATCAATTCCCTAATGCATTATCATGTCATTGCAATACAATAGGTATCAATCCAAATGGGTGTGATGCTAACAGATAGGATGCGATCAAATCATATTAAGTTAAGCCAAGCAATTAAGTTTGGTATTGTCTAACAACCTAAGTGAATAGAAAGCATAAACAAGAACTAAAGCCTGAACATAAACTAAAGCAACAAATGTAACTAACATAAGCTAGTAAGCAACAAACAGAAGAATACAGAGAAATAAAAGCTCCTAAGGATGGGGTAATGGGTCAGTGAATCCTCCTTAATCAACCTAGGTGTTTAACAAAACTCAAACAATAAGCTAATCCCTAGACAATAGACTCAAAAGCTGACTAATCCACTCCCATGACAGAAATCATCAAGCTAGGCTAGTTCCAGACCAAATTCTCATTAGCGAAATCTAACCTATCAGGCATTAAGATTCAGTCTATTAAAGCCAATAAACACTCTAGACATCTAATCTCTTAGGCTAGAAATGTAAATCTCTGGAATTAGTTAGTTCAGACATTTCATCAAACACCTTCTGGGTGTGGAAATCTATGGGTTCTAATTCCAATTGATAAGAAGGAAACTAGTATTAAGAACACTAATTCAGAAGGGATTCATAGAATTCTAAACTTAAATGACCTAGGAAACTAAAGATTCATCAATAATCTATCCCATCCTCAAGAACCCTAAAAGACTACTCAGAACTCATGAAGAACATGAAGAACACAAACCCAGAAAATCCTAAAACTTGCATAATCTGAAAGATAAAGATGAAAGGAGTAATAAGTGTCAAAGAATCAACAACATAAACTAAATATCTTGAAAGCAATCTAGATTACAAAACAAAAGTTCTTGGTGGCTACAAAGAGAAAACTTAGGAAGAAAAACGTCTCTTTGCAACAAATGACTTAAAGGGTGTATTTATAGTGAGGGTTGCAAAACCCTAATACAGAAAAGGACAAAATAGCATTCGGTGGCTCCACTCGATCATGCACATCGAGTGGGTGATCGAGTGGCTGGTCGAGCTCTTCCCTTGGTTGGACACGCTCATGCACTCGATCGTGCACATCGAGTTTGGTGATCGAGTGGTCTCCTTCCTCTGCAGCCTATGCCCCTTTGACCCATCTTTGCCAATGTTCTAAACCTCCATTTCTTCCTCAACCCCTTAGAAGCTCTGGATCACCTGTTTCAACACCTTATGCAAGATATGTATGCAATGCTGATGCAAGAATACCTAAGTATGCAAAACAGAAGCAACTGACTCTAAATGGTGTGAATGAAGGATGAAACAATGCTAAATGGTTGATAAATGTATGCTTGAAACAGGTAAAATACAGAGCTATCAACTCTCCCATACTTAGTCTTTGCTGGCCCTCAAGCAAACAAACAAGACAGAAGCAGGAGAAGAGGTTGAAGGTGGGGATTCAGAACCAAAACATGCTGATATAAATGATAAGATCAATGTCCAAGTTAATAGTTCTAAAATGCAATGTGAGCGAGTTCGTTTGATAAAACCTTAGCCATACTCTTCACAACACAATCGGACTTCAGTCTCAACCTGGACATACATTCAAATCAACTAATCCCTTTAACATTCATTAAGCAGAAAACGTGGATCAAGCTATGCACATTCAATGAACTCACTTGGCTAAAGGAAAGGTTTAAAAGACAGATATGGTATCTTCACATATGGTTTATGCAATACATAACAAGGTTCTCTCTAGAAATGACTGAGCTTTAAAAGAATGCTAGAGGTAAGGGCCAACCTATGCATACAAGAACAGAATCCCATCTACCCAAAAATGCAAAAGCTTATTTCAGCTTTCCTATTTCTAATCCCAGAAGATGGTCCTATTTCTACCCTTTTACTTGAACTCTTCTTATTAGCTCACACCTTTAGCTGTTCTTACTCTTAGGGGAGGTTTCTTTCTGATTTTTAGTCACTTCTAGCGGATTGGGGTTTTTTTTATTAGTTCTGGTTTTCTTCTTCTTTTTATCAAAGATATTTCAAGCTTTTGGTTTTTCCTTCCTCTTTTCTATCTTTTCTTTCTTTTGCCCAGAACCAATCTTATCAATATCGCCCAGATCCTTTACTAAAACAACCAACTCTTTTCTTTTTGCATTCCTCCTCCAAAGAGTTCTTAACCTTTTCTTTCTTTCTCCTTTTTCCAATCTTTCCCTGAAAATCAACCAATCCCAAACCTAAAATCAAGCTTCCACCTAGTCCTATCTAGTCCAAAAATCGTGAACTAGAACTACTTGCGATGCTATCCTTGTCGGCTCAAACCTAACACTTTCTACCAAGCTCAATCAGAAAGGACCTCACACTCAGTAAATATTCATGGCTTGAAAGAAGGTTAGGCTATGGTATGGAGACTGTTCCAATAATGGGAATCAGCTACTTGGATTAGCAAGAATGGTAAAGCGATGAAAGAAAATCCAAGTATGTATATGTATATCCATGAGTTCAAGTTCAATGCATAGACATGATAATTATTAGTCAAGTTCTGGTTCAAGTAGATAGAGAAAGGCATCAAATCACAGCATGCTTCAATTAAGATAAGAAGATCAAATCGTGCATTCAAAGCATGGTGCTATCTTATACTCAAACTCATTCAATATGCATCAGACAAATACTAACTTGGGCATTGAGGTTAATTAATCAGCATGCTTACAAGGTTATAATCATCACAATCCCCTAGTGCAAATGCATCAATCCTACATGAAACAGCTAGACTCAATCTTAGAATGCAAATGCAACTACATGAACACACTCTTTTTTGAATATTTTTTCTGAATTTTTTTAATTTTTTTATGTTTTTCTATGCCTTAAATGATATGCGACTCAAGTATGCAAGAATTAAAAATAAGATTCAAATAAAACACATCAAACACATCCTAAAATCCTCCCCCAAACTTAAATTACACAGTCCCTTATGTAATAAAAATCTGAAGAAAGATTTAAGGATCAACAACAAAAAACAATAAACATGCAATGGATAGTACAATGATAAGGTGTAGAAATTAGCTCAAGAGTTGGTGAAGTAGGAGGTGATCAACGTGTCCATGCTGTCTCTGGTTTAGTTGAGGTCGATTGTAGGCTCGATGGTGCACTTGATCACTGACTCGATCATGCACTCGATCGCGCGATAGAGTGCTTGATCGAGTGGCTCTTCTTGTTCTCAATCGATCATATTGTGATCAAACCCTTCTCCTGTGACCTGACCACCTGAAACACTAGGAAAACACATCAAAAATACCAAAAACTTAAAGCAATATGTACAAAGATAGACATGAGACTTCCTCCCAAGTGAGCTTGTTTAAAGTCTCTGAGCTTGACTTTCCACACGCATTAGGCCTAAGGTGGTTTATAGGGAGGAACTAAGGTCCCCTCTGGAATTATCTGATCAGCCATATAGGCCTTGACTCTCTGCCCATTCACCTTGAATTCAGCTCCTTCTTCAGCAAGCTTATCTAGCAATTCATCAGCTACTTGATCCATTTCCTCTATCCAGAAGGTCTGTCCGTCGATTGTTGGCTTCTTCAAAGCATCCTTGATGTCAACCTTCATCTTGAGATCTTTTCCCAAATGAAGATCAATCTTCCCTTTCCTAACATCAATGACTGCTCCGGTTGTGGCCAAGAAGGGCCTTCCTAAGATCAAAGGATCGTTTGGTTCTTCATCCATTTCCAGCACGACGAAGTCTGTAGGCACTTCCACGTCTCCTACTTAATAGGTAAGCCTTCTAATAGGCCATAAGGTTTTCTAATAGACCTATCAGCCAAAACCAAGGAGAGGTTGTAGGATTTGTATTTACTGAACCCTAGCCTCTTAGTTACAGAAAGTGGTATAAGACTTATTGAGGCTCCAAGATTGCAGAGACACTTCTTGAAAACCAATGGACCTAGAGAACATTGTAGAGTGAAAGAACCGGGGTCATCTAACTTTTGGAGAACCTTTCTATATAGAAGCACTACATTCTTCGCTTAGTACTAACATCCCATGAACTTCCCTAATCCTTTCCATCACTGCATCTTTCAAGAACTTTTGATAGTGAGGCGCAAGCATAAACGCATCTAGGATAGGGATCCTGATCACAAGTTCATTTATCTGCTTGTCAAAGAGAGCTTTACACTTGTTCATCCTCTCTTGCTTGAATCTACTCAGGAATGGAAGCTTAGGCTAGTAAGGAGGAGGAACATAGCATGTTTCTTTTTCTTTGAAACAACTGGTTCTCAGTAGTGGGAGTGTCAACTCGATCATCAACTCGATCACCCACTCGATCATGCACTCAATCGTACGATAGAGTGGTGTGGTCGAGTTCGTCCCTCTCCCCTTTATCTTGACACAAGTCCTCCCCAACCTGTTCTGCATTGTCCTTAGTTACTGGAATAGGTCCATGTCGTGTAGGGAGCTCGCTTCCACTTTTCAAGGTGATAGCATGGACGTGGAATTCCTTGGGGTTCTGGATTGATTTCCCTGGGAGTTGCCCAGTAGGCCTTGGAGAAGAAGTAGAGGCAGTTGTGCTTTCCATGGACTTCAGTCTTGTATTTAAAATCTTAAATTTGTGTTGAGATCATTATAAGTGATGTCCATCTTGGTGTGTACTTCTGCAAGCTTCTAAAGAAGATGGGACTTCGTGTTTTCGGGAAAATGGATGTTCCCACGTTTCCAACTCCTACCTTGGACTTCTTGTGCATAATGCAATACACATTCGCGAACCCGCAAGTTCCAATAGCCAAAGAGGGGATCATCCACTTCAAGATCAAGAACAAGGGGTACTCGATCTCTATTCCTGACCTTTTGAGGCATATGGATTCGCCAACAACAACTCAATGTGCTTCCCACAATTCAAAGGGATTCACAAGCTTTGGAATGTGATTGCTAACGGGAGCTATGTTGGGAGCTCCACCAAAATCAAGAGAGTCCGTCATCCGTAATCTGCTATGTTTTGAAGCTCATTGCACATGCCTTCTTTGGGTGAGGTGACACGGCAGCCACTACGGTAACCGAGTTATGCTTCCTCTTCCAATGATTAAAAGACGTGTTATTGGATGATGAAGGAAATGCGGAGAGTGACAAAGGAGTTCAAGTAGAAGATGAACTCGGGAATGACGTGAACTATGGATGTGTCTTTGCCACTTACTTGGTGAACCACAAGACGCTGCTAATTAGAGGCAAGACGAGTTCCACTTTCATTGGCGGTGCGCTCACGCCTCTCTTTGCCAAAGCGGGAGTGGATCTCTCCAACTTCGAGCCTCTCTCTGAGCGTTCTTACCTTTATCATCAATACTTGATGAACACGTGTTCATTGAGGAAGAAGGGCGACCCCAACACACTCATCCACTCATTCCAAGATCGTGAAGGAAACGAGAAAGAATGTCCACTTCCATCAAGCGAGATCACCACTCTCGAGTGGCATGACGATATTGAGTTCTTACCGGATGATGAATATTGCAATGTCCCTAATGAACAACCACTAGAAGCTCAAGAAGAACCACCGTCTCCACCAACGCTTTGCGATAATCCTTACCACTTCAGCACCTATACTCTCCCCGAGGTGAAGTTTGCCCCACGGACCAAGACGGAAAAGATTCTCCATTCTGTGATTAAAATACAAAAGAAGATAAACAAGTGGCAAGCTTATGCCATCGGGAAGTTGTTAGGAAGGTGAAGAAGCTTCAACCACCAGACTATGTCTCTTCCGAGGAAGAAAATGAGGCTCCTTCAAGTGAAGAACAAGATGAAGACAGTGAAGACAATGAGGAAGGGAGTGATGACGAGAGTCACGAGACTTCTCGATATGAGGCAGATGAGACTCTTAGCACTTACACCGCGAGAGCACGTCAATCCATAGGCGGATGTTCCACGAGAGCTCCCATAGAGAATGAGCCTCCTCGTCTTCACTTCAAGTGCCTCCTCAACGACCTAACCAAAGAGAAGGCAAAGCGTCTATGGCTTCACAGAGACGCACTCGGAGAAGCGGCTCCACTACTCCTTAGAAACTCCACGGTACCGACTTCTTTCCATTGTATATATCATTTAGTGTTCTCTTTTGTTTATTTTGGTGTCTTTCATATTCTATTTCTCAATTTTATTCTCACACCGAGACGGTGTGAAATAAGTTTGGGGGAGAGTCTACTATCTAACATGTGTTTCATTTTATCTTTAGAATTATTGCATTGCATTGTACATAATTAAGTTTTGAAAAAAATAAAAAAAAATAAAAATGCATGTACTCTCCATTTTGTTTTAGGATCGCATCTAGTTTGCATTTGCATATGCATAGGGGATGATGATTGAATTGCCTTGTAGAAATTCAAGCTTAGGATTCAACTTAAAGCCCTTGATCATAGTTAATCGTTGCTCATTTCGACTTGGAAAAAAATGGAAAAACTCATACTTGGACCTTTGCATTTTTTCGAAAGCAATCTCTACTTGTGTGAAACTTGCTTGATTTTTGAGACATCTCTATGAATTTGGACTTAACTTGAATTAAAACCTCTCACTTATCGAACTTGAATTCATTCTCGTGGTAGTCTAAAATTGGGTTATCTTATCCTTTTGCCAATCTTTTGATTAACCCGAATTGTTCCCACCATTAACCCTAAACCTTTCTTTCAAACCTATGATTGATTTGTGAGTGAGGTCTCTTTGTTTGATAATGCTATAGGTTGTGAAATCTTGAGAGTATTGAGAACGACAAGGATTTAACTCTTGTTTTAGCTAGGCTTTGGAACATTGCTTAGCTAATAGGCTAATAGGTTTGGGAATGAAAGAATTAGGTGGTTAGAATGTTCATTTGAATTTAGGTTGGGAAAAGGAATAAAAGAAAAGAAAGGTTTGATCATGAATAAGGAAAAAGAGTCCCTAAGAAATTAAGTTAAAACAAAAGCTCTAAGTCTCTAAGAAGATGAAAATGAAAGTCTTCAAGTTAGTTGTCAAAAAAAAAAAAGAAAAAAAAAAGAGAGAATTAGAAGAAAGAGCAAAGTGTTAAAGTAAATTTTTCCCTAGGTGGCTAGATATAAAGAAATGATGATCATGAGGTTGGAGTTTGAAAAAAAAAACCATAACGTCTAACCTTTTGGGTTAACTAGAAAAGGAAAAGAGATTATGAAAAGGGTAGAAATAGGGAATGCACATCAAAGCGGGTAGAACAATAAGAGTTAGACTTTGTATGCACAAATGGTTCTTGGTCTTAGATGGATTTTGCGATTGTCTAGCATCTTTTTCTTGAGAGTAAACCACCAAAAATTTGAATCTTTCCGAAACCACCTCTTAAAAGCCTTTACTAAAACTGATTGAGAATGATTCACTTGCCATTTGCGAGATCGCGCTAAACACTTAAACGAATGTGAAGGAGATGTTTTCAACTTGATTGCGAGTCTTTACTAATAGTTAGAGGTTAAAAATAGAATTATGCATTAAAATGAGTATGAAGAAGTACGAAAGAGTATGATGTTTGATTTGAGCAACTTTGAACTATTTTAAGGACTTTGATTTGAATCCTTCGCTTATGATTTTGTGGTTATGAATCCCCGTTTTCAACCCTCTTTCTCAAGCCATTCTTAGTTCTTGCTTGAGTACTAGCAAGAGATAAGTTTTGGGAGAGTTGATATCTTCTGTTTTTAGTGTTTTAAAGGCATTCATTCTATTCATTTTGATTCATTTATCTTTACATTTAGTCTTGTTAGGATGCATTTGCATTGCATTTCCTTTTTCTTTAAGTACCATGGAATTGATCAAGAGATTTGGAGTTCTTTTAAGAGATTTTTGAGCCAAAAGAGAATGAATGAATCAAATGAGTAAAGGAAAGAATGAAAAGAGAAGAAGACGATACAAAGAAAGATTGACCAAGAGAAATGAGGCATGATCGACCACGGGGTCGATGGAGTGATCGATTGTATCCAACAGGGGCACACGGACAAAACGCCATCGACCAGCTTCAGGACAAGGTGATCGACCGACCGGTCGATCACGCGGTCGATCAGAATGGGAATGCAACTCACAGACATACGGCAATCGGTCACACGATCGATCGATAGGACACGGACACAGACACGAGGATCGACCACTCGGTCGATTGGGAGGTCGATTGCAAGGCCATTTCGTACAAACTTTGCGGGTTTGACCCGGTTTGTCTCGGGTTGAAACGCTCCGCACCATTTGTCTATAAATACAATTTTAACCTATTTGCTTAGAGGGAGGATCCCATTTTAGGAGACTTTTTCCCCTCTTGGGGTTTCTCCTCAAAAACTTGTATGAAACTTTGTTATTTGAAGTTTTAAGTTCTAGATTCTTGTTTAACTCTCTCTTCTACTTGTTTTAATCCATGAGTTCATCTTTGTTTTGTGTTAATATGTTGATTTGTGAGTAGTCTTTTAGAGTTCTTGGGTTATGGTAGTTTAGGACTTACTTATTGGTTGATCTTAAAGCTAAATCAACCTTGATCATGTTGATTTAGAACTTAGGAATTTCATGCCCGGAAGGTGTTTGATGAAATTCCCGAACCAAAATCTTTAAGTGTTTTTCATTCCTTACCGTCGAAAGAATGTTGACTAGGGTGAATTGTGGCTAGATAGACTTGTATAAATGTTTATTGATCATTTGATTGCGAACGGAAGTTGTTGATAATTGATGATTAGTAAAGGGCTAATAGCATGAAAATGTGTTAGTCTTGCTTAGTGTTCTATGGCCTAAGGATCACACTTGTTAGAAGTTTAGTATAAGCTCCGTAAACCATCTTTTGAGTTATTCCTAGTTATTACCTTAACCCGAGAATTCGTGTTTAAGTCTTTATTAGAAACGTTAGTCATTTTGCCGCTTTGTTTATGTTCGATTGTTGTTAGTCTTTTGCATTTTACTTTCTTTTGCTTGATTTGTCTATTTAGTTTGATTTGCTTTGTTGGTCACATTTAGGAAACCAAAACCATATATATATCATGCTTAGATTAAGTGAACTTGTGTATTCCTAGTGTGTTGGTTCTTGCTCCTATGGTTCGATAATTAATTGGGGTACTCCAAAAAGACTACATTACCTATGCAAATGCATCAATCCTAAATGAGCACACTTTTTTATGTTTTTGATAATTTTTCAAATTTTTATGGTTTTTATGCCTTAGATGATATGCAAACACTTACTAAATCCTCCCCCAAACTTAAATTACACAGTCCCTTGTGTAATAAAAATTCGAGGAAAGATTTAAGGATTAACAACAAAAATAATAAACATGCTATGGATAGTACAATGATAAGGTGAAGAAATTAGCTCATAGGTTGCTGAAGTAAATGTTGACCAACTCGTCCATGGTCTCTCGGGTGTAGTTGGGCTCGTGTGCGTGATCAAGGGAGCACTCGATCACTGACTCGATCACCTACTCGATCGCCGGTTTCGAGTGCTCAATCGAGTTGCTTGCTCGAGCTCTCCCGTGCCTTCCTTTTCTCGCGGTCAGCTCGTTTCCTCCTTTGCCTTGGCTCAACCGAGGATGCTCTGGGAGGTTCCATTGGCATGTCTTGGCTTGGTTCCATTCTTAAAGAGCTGCTCCTCCTCAACTTGTCTGACCTATGCTTGGCTTTCCTAGAAGAGGAACTAGCAACCTTCCCTTGGAGTTCCTTGATTTGATCCTTCATTTCACTCATAGAACCAGATAGCTTCTTAGTGTTCTATGGCCTAAGGATTACTCTTGTTAGAATTTTAGTATAAGCTCCGCAAACCATCTTTTGAGTTATTCCTAGTTGATTACCTTAACCCAAGAATTCATCTTTAAGTCTTTATTAGAAACGTTAGTCATTTTGGGTCTTGCTGCAACAAACAAGTTCTTTAAGCCATTGAGAGTTTCTTTGTTTAGCAACACCTTTGAGTTATTTAGAACTAGGGAAGAGTTTTGTAATGAATAAAACCTTTTCTAAAATAAAACAAAACGTTTTTCTGTGATTTAATGAACCTTGCAAACCAACTTTCAAATATCATGTTTTTGAACAAAGCTTATCTAAGTTTACAAAGGATAATTCTCTTTCTAATAAAATGTTGCTTGTTAAAGATTTTTGGGTTCTAATCACATTCTGATTTGTGACAAAGTGAATGAAATTGATAAAATGCATTCGAAACTTGCCTTCGATAGCCTGTTTGATCCTTCTGAGGACTGTTTGATTATTCCAGATGCACATTTGATGTGTTTTCTTTAGTTTTTGTGAAAGCAAATAAAAGACAGGTTAAGAACTCGAAGGCAAGAATGATTCAAGTTCTCACTAATCAAGTTGAATTATGGACCAAAGGAGCATGAAAAAGTAGTCAAGGCTTCTTTAATGTTCAAAGACGAACCACCAGATACATTATTATTGCTCAGATCAAACTACAATTCCAAGCAAGGTAAACCTTTAAAACTACCACCAGACTCTTGGTATACTTTTTCTTGTTTTGATGCAGGACTTGGAAATACGAAGTTGAGGATCAAATAAGACACCATCAGTCCAGAGAAGTTCCTATATATCAAACTCGACGCTATGAATGGATGCCACCAATCTTAATACGAGCTAGAGACATTGAACTAGAACATGCTAAGGTAAGTAGCTATGTTTTCAAGGACCCTTTTGTTTTTGATCACACAGATATGATTCGCTTGTCTTTTGTCAAAAGAGCCAAATGCAGATTTTAGAACAGCTTTGAAGCGCACAAGAAGAATCCAAAAGAGAGAAGAAGACAAAAGATTCAAGCCACCTGATTTGGACCAGGATAAACACCAAGACGCCAGTTGTTTCATGCTGATGAAAGAGGAGCCATCAGACGCAGCATACAAGCCAAAACCAAGCCAAAAACAGATTTAG
>OVBN01000046.1:0-20657 GCA_900406565.1 Turritis glabra
CGTTTGAATCTAGATCTCTGTTTGTTGGTGAGTCATATCTAACAAACAAAACGAATTCTTTGTGTGTCGTATCAAAGAATTCACCCTTGGTTTACTTAAGGAAATCTGCAGCCTTTCGTAAAGCCACTCGATCCATTGTTCTTCTGTTCTCCACGGTTTTGTTGCAGCAAGACCCAAGTTCCCTTTAGCTGTAGACTGGCGATTCATAGGGAGGATTACATTAAGTGGTATCAGAGCTAAACAGTCTGCAAGTTAAGTTTTTCAATCTCTTTCACTTCTAATCTGTTCAAATCGTGTAGATCTGCTTCTATGAATTTTTTATTGTCTATGCACCACCAGCAACCTGTTTCTTAGTTTTAAGTTGTTTGAGTGTTGTAGAGCTCGACATGTTGATATGATACAGGATGATTCATGGAGCTTGTGAGCATGGAAAAGAATCTAAAGGAGCAGCTTGAACCAGAGGATGAGCTTGTAGCTGAGGAAGCAGCTCACTGTGGAGTGAAGATTAAGCCAAACCAGAGAAGACACGATCCTAAACCTCCCTGGTTTTTGATCTACATTTAAAGAGTATCAACAAATGGACAAGTGATTCATTTGCACTCTTTTTCCCTTACCTTTGGTTTTGTCCCAATGGGTTTTCCGAGGAAGGTTTTTAATGAGGCTTCTGAATCACTTTCACATCATCCATTTGTTGATCAAGAACCCAAAATTCGACCCAAACGATAAGTTATGAAGCCCAAACCATTTTATGTCCATTACAGGTCCAAGAAGAGGCCAAAACAAGTGTCTGATTTTCTGGCCAAGAGAAGTGACGAAAATGGAAGTGCAAGGGTCAATTTTCAACTTAGAATTAATGTTGTTATTTTCTAGACAGTCTGCATGTAGACTGGTCTTTTCTATTTAAGTTATTTGTTTCTCTCATTGTAGGACAATCTATTTTCTTTTATCAAAAACGTTTGAATCTAGATCTCTGTTTGTTGGTGAGTCATATCTAACAAACAAAACGAATTCTTTGTGTGTCGTATCAAAGAATTCACCCTTGGTTTACTTAAGGAAATCTGCAGCCTTTCGTAAAGCCACTCGATCCATTGTTCTTCTGTTCTCTACGGTTTTGTTGCAGCAAGACCCAAGTTCCCTTTAGCTGTAGACTGGCGATTCATAGGGAGGATTACATTAAGTGGTATCAGACTAAACAGTCTGCAAGTTAAGTTTTTCAATCTCTTTTCACTTCTAATCTGTTCAAATCGTGTATAGATCTGACTTCTATGCACCACCAGCAACCTGTTTCTTAGTTTTAAGTTGTTTGAGTTGTAGATCTATGTTCTGCGATTCACTAGGTTTGTTGTGTCTATTCATCTTTCAAATACCGAATCAGTGTTAATTGTGTAGAAAATCGTCTCAAATGCATCAGTTTGGTCTAGTTAACTTTTGCTTTTAAGAATTTGTTTCTGTAGAACTTTTTACTGGTGATTTTGTGTTGGTGCAGGAAACATGTCTGGAACAGATGAGGAGGAAGACGAAGCTAACAACATTCAGAACAATAAACTAATTTATGAAGCTCTTACTTCTAAATGAGAAAGATGATGGCTACTGAAATGGAGACTCTTCGGCAGGAGTTTCGACATACCGCAGAGCAGAGGCGAGCAGAACCTAGAAGGAAACAAGAGAGGTCTCATGATGATTTTGTGCCACAGTTTTATAGATTTGCTGGAAGTAGATATCTAGAGGACTATCTCGAGTGGGAAAGAGACATGGATGATTGGTTTTCATACCATGACACTCCAGAGGAAAATAAGCTCACCTATGCCATCAAACAGCTCACTGGATATGCATATTCATGGTGGAGGCATGAAAAACACAAGTGGTTGAAGTATCCAGAAAGAACCATCATCAGTTGGGGAAAACTGAAATGGGTAATGATCAGAGAGTTTGTGTCGACGGTGCACTCAGAAGACACATGAGTAAAATACCCTCGAAGATTCTCAAACCCATATACCAAAAAAGACAAGACAACAAGTGCCACCAAAAAGTCAGAGAAACTTGCTCAAACAAGCAGACTTTCAGCCAAACCAGAAGCACATGCCTGCATATTGTCTAGACCAGAAGAAGAGCCTTACAAAATCCATGGAGAAGAAGAGTTTTCTCAGCTAAGGAGCTTTGTGCAAGCCAACAGCAAAACCAGAACAATCTGTTGTTCAAACAAAAGCTCAGACGTCCAAAGAAGAAGAACCACCTGCAGAAAAACATGCAATGGACCAGAAACAAGTTGCAGACACAATACACCCTATGTTGCTTGAGAGAACAACACCAGAGGCACCCATACAACCTCATATGAGCAGCAGTGTGCAAGGTATGTGTCTAGATTCCCTTTTGGTTAATGAAACTAACGTGATTACTCATGATGCAGAAGAAGAATCACCAGAAAATGTACAAAAGAGTTTGCCATTGATTACTGATATGGAGCAGCCAATCAACCTTGTGTCAGAACCAGGCCCTAAGCCATTTCCTAAAGATCACCCAAGAATGTACTGTAAGGAACTTGATTTGGTTAGGACTAAGCCTAATTTGTTTATAATGATTTCTGCTCAAGATGAAAAACGTTTTGGTTTAGAAGCTGTGAAAGAATTTTGTGTTTCAGAATCTAACTTTGACCAAATGATTCTAATTTTTGAAACTGTTACACATGAAAAGTTCTTTAAGCCAAAAGGTTTTCTAATTAATAAATTTCGTCATTTTGAACCTTCATTGAGAGTTTCTTTGTTTAGCAACACCTTTGAGTTGTTTAGAACTAGGGAAGAGTTTGTAATGAATAAAACCTTTTCTAAAATAAAACAAAACGTTTTCTGTGATTAATGAACCTTGCAAACCAACTTTCAAAGATCATGTTTTTGAACAAAGCTTATCTAAGTTTACAAAGTATAATTCTCTTTCTAATAAAATGTTGCTTGTTAAAGATTTTTGGTGTTCTAATCACATTCTGATTTGTGACAAAGTGAATGAAATTGATAAAATGCATTCGAAACTTGCCTTCGATAGCCTGTTTGATCCTCTTGAGGACTTGTTTGATTATTTCAGATGCACATTTGATGTGTTTTCTTTAGTTTTTGTGAAAGCAAATAAAAGACAGGTTAAGAACTCAAAGGCAGGAATGATTCAAGTTCTCACTAATCAAGTTGATTATGGACCAAAGGAGCATGAAAAAGTAGTCAAGGCTTCTTTAATGTTCAAAGACGAACCACCAGATACATTACTATTGCTCAGATCAAACTACAATTCCCAGCAAGGTAAACCTTTAAAACTACCACTAGACTCTTGGTATACTTTTTCTTGTTTTGATGCAGGACTTGGAGAATACGAAGTTGAGGATCAAATAAGACACCATCAGTCCAGAGGAGTTCCTATATATCAACCTCGACGCTATGAATGGATGCCACCAATCTTAATATGAGCTAGAGACATTGAACTAGAACATGCTAAGGTAAGTAGCTATGTTTTCAAGGACCCTTTTGTTTTTGATCACACAGATATGATTCGCTTGTCTTTGTCAAAAGAGCCAAATGCAGATTTTAGAACAGCTTTGAAGCGCACAAGAAGAATCCAAAAGAGAGAAGAAGACAAAAGATTCAAGCCACCTGATTTGGACCAGGATAAACACCAAGACGCCAGTTGTTTCATGCTGATGAAAGAGGAGCCATCAGACGCAGCATATAAGCCAAAACCAAGCCAAAACAGATTTAGAGGTATGTTCATAATCCTACATGATTCCGCGAGTACTAACTTGTTCTATGTCCATGGAGATGATTCAGATTTGAGGACAAATCTTATTCAAGTGGGAGAGGATGATATGATACTAGTCGATTCAAGAGATGGAGGAGGCATAGCCAAGCTCGACGTGCAAGCTCGACCAGCAAACAGAGTCCGAGCTAAAGATAACGAGCTCGATTTGCATGCTCGACCAGATAAACAGATCCTGAGTGCTGAAGATGACAAGCTCGATTTGCAAGCTCGACCAAACAAACAGAGCTCGACATGTGATATGATACAGGATGATTCATGGAGCTTGGAGCATGGAAAAGAATCTAAAGAGCAGCTTGAATCAGAGGATGAGCTTGTAGCTGAGGAAGCAGCTCACTGTGGAGTGAAGATTAAGCCAAACCAGAGAAGACACGATCCTAAACCTCCCTGGTTTTTGATCTACATTTAAAGAGTATCAACAAATGGACAAGTGATTCATTTGCACTCTTTTTCCCTTACCTTTGGTTTTGTCCCAATGGGATTTTCCGAGGAAGGTTTTTAATGAGGCTTCTGAATCACTTTCACATCATCCATTTGTTGATCAAGAACCCAAAATTCGACCCAAACGATAAGTTATGAAGCCCAAACATTTTATGTCCATTACAGGTCCAAGAAGAGGCCAAAACAAGTGTCTGATTTTCTGGCCAAGAGAAGTGACGAAAATGGAAGTGCAAGGGTCAATTTTCAACTTAGAATTAATGTTGTTATTTTCTAGACAGTCTGCATGTAGACTGGTCTTTTCTATTTAAGTTATTTGTTTCTCTCATTGTAGGACAATCTATTTTCTTTTATCAAAAACGTTTGAATCTAGATCTCTGTTTGTTGGTGAGTCATATCTAACAAACAAAACGAATTTTTTGTGTGTCGTATCAAAGAATTCACCCTTGGTTTACTTAAGGAAATCTGCAGCCTTTCGTAAAGCCACTCGATCCATTGTTCTTCTGTTCTCTACGGTTTTGTTGCAGCAAGACCCAAGTTCCCTTTAGCTGTAGACTGGCGATTCATAGGGAGGATTACATTAAGTGGTATCAGAGCTAAACAGTCTGCAAGTTAAGTTTTTCAATCTCTTTCACTTCTAATCTGTTCAAATCGTGTAGATCTGCTTCTATGAATCTTTTTTATTGTCTATGCACCATCAGCAACCTGTTTCTTAGTTTTAAGTTGTTTGAGTTGTAGAGCTCGACATGTGATATGATACAGGATGATTCATGGAGCTTGGAGCATGGAAAAGAATCTAAAGAGCAGCTTGAACCAGAGGATGAGCTTGTAGCTGAGGAAGCAGCTCACTGTAGAGTGAAGATTAAGTCAAACCAGAGAAGACACGATCCTAAACCTCCCTGGTTTTTGATCTACATTTAAAGAGTATCAACAAATGGACAAGTGATTCATTTGCACTCTTTTTCCCTTACCTTTGGTTTTGTCCCAATGGGTTTTCCGAGGAAGGTTTTTAATGAGGCTTCTGAATCACTTTCACATCATCCATTTGTTGATCAAGAACCCAAAATTCGACCCAAACGATAAGTTATGAAGCCCAAACCATTTTATGTCCATTATAGGTCCAAGAAGAGGCCAAAACAAGTGTCTGATTTTCTGGCCAAGAGAAGTGACGAAAATGGAAGTGCAAGGGTCAATTTTCAACTTAGAATTAATGTTGTTATTTTCTAGACAGTCTGCATGTAGACTGGTCTTTTCTATTTAAGTTATTTGTTTCTCTCATTGTAGGACAATCTATTTTCTTTTATCAAAAACGTTTGAATCTAGATCTCTGTTTGTTGGTGAGTCATATCTAACAAACAAAACGAATTCTTTGTGTGTCGTATCAAAGAATTCACCCTTGGTTTACTTAAGGAAATCTGCAGCCTTTCGTAAAGCCACTCGATCCATTGTTCTTCTGTTCTCCACGGTTTTGTTGCAGCAAGACCCAAGTTCCCTTTAGCTGCAGACGGGCGATTCATAGGGAGGATTACATTAAGTGGTATCAGAGCTAAACAATCTGCAAGTTAAGTTTTCAATCTCTTTCACTTCTAATCTGTTCAAATTGTATAGATCTGCTTCTATGCACCACCAGCAACCTGTTTCTTAGTTTTAAGTTGTTTGAGTTGTAGATCTATGTTCTGCGATTCACTAGGTTTGTTGTGTCTATTCATCTTTCAAATACCGAATCAGTGTTAATTGTGTAGAAAATCGTCTCAAATGCATCAGTTTGGTCTAGTTAACTTTTGCTTTTAAGAATTTGTTTCTGTAGAACTTTTTACTGGTGATTTTGTGTTGGTGCAGGAAACATGTCTGGAACAGATGAGGAGGAAGACGAAGCTAACAACATTCAGAACAATAAACTACTTTATGAAGCTCTTACTTCTAAAATGAGAAAGATGATGGCTACTGAAATGGAGACTCTTCGGCAGGAGTTTCGACATACCGCAGAGCAGAGGCGAGCAGAACCTAGAAGGAAACAAGAGAGGTCTCATGATGATTTTGTGCCACAGTTTTATAGATTTGCTGGAAGTAGATATCTAGAGGACTATCTCGAGTGGGAAAGAGACATGGATGATTGGTTTTCATACCATGACACTCCAGAGGAAAATAAGCTCACCTATGCCATCAAACAGCTCACTGGATATGCATATTCATGGTGGAGGCATGAAAAACACAAGTGGTTGAAGTATCCAGAAAGAACCATCATCAGTTGGGGAAAACTGAAATGGGTAATGATCAGAGAGTTTGTGTCGACGGTGCACTCAGAAGACACATGAGTAAAATACCCTCGAAGATTCTCAAACCCATATACCAAAAAGACAAGACAACAAGTGCCACCAAAAAGTCAGAGAAACTTGCTCAAACAAGCAGACTTTCAGCCAAACCAGAAGCACATGCCTGCATATTGTCTAGACCAGAAGAAGAGCCTTACAAAATCCATGGAGAAAAAGAGTTTTCTCAGCTAAGGAGCTTTGTGCAAGCCAACAGCAAAACCAGAACAATCTGTTGTTCAAACAAAAGCTCAGACGTCCAAAGAAGAAGAACCACCTGCAGAAAAACATGCAATGGACCAGAAACAAGTTGCAGACACAATACACCCTATGTTGCTTGAGAGAACAACACCAGAGGCACCCATACAACCTCATATGAGCAGCAGTGTGCAAGGTATGTGTCTAGATTCCCTTTTGGTTAATGAAACTAACGTGATTACTCATGATGCAGAAGAAGAATCACCAGAAAATGTACAAAAGAGTTTGCCATTGATTACTGATATGGAGCAGCCAATCAACCTTGTGTCAGAACCAGGCCCTAAGCCATTTCCTAAAGATCACCCAAGAATGTACTGTAAGGAACTTGATTTGGTTAGGACTAAGCCTAATTTGTTTATAATGATTTCTGCTCAAGATGAAAAACGTTTTGGTTTAGAAGCTGTGAAAGAATTTTGTGTTTCAGAATCTAACTTTGACCAAATGATTCTAATTTTTGAAACTGTTACACATGAAAAGTTCTTTAAGCCAAAAGGTTTTCTAATTAATAAATTTCGTCATTTTGAACCTTCATTGAGAGTTTCTTTGTTTAGCAACACCTTTGAGTTGTTTAGAACTAGGGAAGAGTTTGTAATGAATAAAACCTTTTCTAAAATAAAACAAAACGTTTTCTGTGATGAACTTTGCAAACCAACTTTCAAAGATCATGTTTTTGAACAAAGCTTATCTAAGTTTACAAAGTATAATTCTCTTTCTAATAAAATGTTGCTTGTTAAAGATTTTTGGTGTTCTAATCACATTCTGATTTGTGACAAAGTGAATGAAATTGATAAAATGCATTCGAAACTTGCCTTCGATAGCCTGTTTGATCCTCTTGAGGACTTGTTTGATTATTTCAGATGCACATTTGATGTGTTTTCTTTAGTTTTTGTGAAAGCAAATAAAAGACAGGTTAAGAACTCAAAGGCAGGAATGATTCAAGTTCTCACTAATCAAGTTGATTATGGACCAAAGGAGCATGAAAAAGTAGTCAAGGCTTCTTTAATGTTCAAAGACGAACCACCAGATACATTACTATTGCTCAGATCAAACTACAATTCCCAGCAAGGTAAACCTTTAAAACTACCACCAGACTCTTGGTATACTTTTTCTTGTTTTGATGCAGGACTTGGAGAATACGAAGTTGAGGATCAAATAAGACACCATCAGTCCAGAGGAGTTCCTATATATCAACCTCGACGCTATGAATGGATGCCACCAATCTTAATATGAGCTAGAGACATTGAACTAGAACATGCTAAGGTAAGTAGCTATGTTTTCAAGGACCCTTTTGTTTTTGATCACACAGATATGATTCGCTTGTCTTTGTCAAAAGAGCCAAATGCAGATTTTAGAACAGCTTTGAAGCGCACAAGAAGAATCCAAAAGAGAGAAGAAGACAAAAGATTCAAGCCACCTGATTTGGACCAGGATAAACACCAAGACGCCAGTTGTTTCATGCTGATGAAAGAGGAGCCATCAGACGCAGCATATAAGCCAAAACCAAGCCAAAACAGATTTAGAGGTATGTTCATAATCCTACATGATTCCGCGAGTACTAACTTGTTCTATGTCCATGGAGATGATTCAGATTTGAGGACAAATCTTATTCAAGTGGGAGAGGATGATATGATACTAGTCGATTCAAGAGATGGAGGAGGCATAGCCAAGCTCGACGTGCAAGCTCGACCAGCAAACAGAGTCCGAGCTAAAGATAACGAGCTCGATTTGCAAGCTCGACCAGACAAACAGAGCCTGAGTGCTGAAGATGACAAGCTCGATTTGCAAGCTCGACCAAACAAACAGAGCTCGACATGTGATATGATACAGGATGATTCATGGAGCTTGGAGCATGGAAAAGAATCTAAAGAGCATCTTGAATCAGAGGATGAGCTTGTAGCTGAGGAAGCAGCTCACTGTGGAGTGAAGATTAAGCCAAACCAAAGAAGACACGATCCTAAACCTCCCTGGTTTTTGATCTACATTTAAAGAGTATCAACAAATGGACAAGTGATTCATTTGCACTCTTTTTCCCTTACCTTTGGTTTTGTCCCAATGGATTTTCCGAGGAAGGTTTTTAATGAGGCTTCTGAATCACTTTCACATCATCCATTTGTTGATCAAGAACCCAAAATTCGACCCAAACGATAAGTTATGAAGCCCAAACTATTTTATGTCCATTACAGGTCCAAGAAGAGGCCAAAACAAGTGTATGATTTTCTGGCCAAGAGAAGTGACGAAAATGGAAGTGCAAGGGTCAATTTTCAACTTAGAATTAATGTTGTTATTTTCTAGACAGTCTGCATGTAGACTGGTCTTTTCTATTTAAGTTATTTGTTTCTCTCATTGAAGGACAATCTATTTTCTTTTATCAAAAACGTTTGAATCTAGATCTCTGTTTGTTGGTGAGTCATATCTAACAAACAAAACGAATTCTTTGTGTGTCGTATCAAAGAATTCACCCTTGGTTTACTTAAGGAAATCTGCAGCCTTTCGTAAAGCCACTCGATCCATTGTTCTTCTGTTCTCCACGGTTTTGTTGCAGCAAGACCCAAGTTCCCTTTAGCTGTAGACTGGCGATTCATAGGGAGGATTACACTAAGTGGTATCAGAGCTAAACAGTCTGCAAGTTAAGTTTTTCAATCTCTTTCACTTCTAATCTGTTCAAATCGTGTAGATCTGCTTCTATGAATCTTTTTTATTGTCTATGCACCACCAGCAACCTGTTTCTTAGTTTTAAGTTGTTTGAGTTGTAGAGCTCGACATGTGATATGATACAGGATGATTCATGGAGCTTGGAGCATGGAAAAGAATCTAAAGAGCAGCTTGAACCAGAGGATGAGCTTGTAGCTGAGGAAGCAGCTCACTGTGGAGTGAAGATTAAGTCAAACCAGAGAAGACACGATCCTAAACCTCCCTGGTTTTTGATCTACATTTAAAGAGTATCAACAAATGGACAAGTGATTCATTTGCACTCTTTTTTCCCTTACCTTTGGTTTTGTCCCAATGGGTTTTCCGAGGAAGGTTTTTAATGAGGCTTCTGAATCACTTTCACATCATCCATTTGTTGATCAAGAACCCAAAATTCGACCCAAACGATAAGTTATGAAGCCCAAACCATTTTTATGTCCATTACAGGTCCAAGAAGAGGCCAAAACAAGTGTCTGATTTTCTGGCCAAGAGAAGTGACGAAAATGGAAGTGCAAGGGTCAATTTTCAACTTAGAATTAATGTTGTTATTTTCTAGACAGTCTGCATGTAGACTGGTCTTTTCTATTTAAGTTATTTGTTTCTCTCATTGTAGGACAATCTATTTTCTTTTATCAAAAACGTTTGAATCTAGATCTCTGTTTGTTGGTGAGTCATATCTAACAAACAAAACGAATTCTTTGTGTGTCGTATCAAAGAATTCACCCTTGGTTTACTTAAGGAAATCTGCAGCCTTTCGTAAAGCCACTCGATCCATTGTTCTTCTGTTCTCCACGGTTTTTGTTGCAGCAAGACCCAAGTTCCCTTTAGCTGCAGACGGGCGATTCATAGGGAGGATTACATTAAGTGGTATCAGAGCTAAACAATCTGCAAGTTAAGTTTTCAATCTCTTTCACTTCTAATCTGTTCAAATTGTATAGATCTGCTTCTATGCACCACCAGCAACCTGTTTCTTAGTTTTAAGTTGTTTGAGTTGTAGATCTATGTTCTGCGATTCACTAGGTTTGTTGTGTCTATTCATCTTTCAAATACCGAATCAGTGTTAATTGTGTAGAAAATCGTCTCAAATGCATCAGTTTGGTCTAGTTAACTTTTGCTTTTAAGAATTTGTTTCTGTAGAACTTTTTACTGGTGATTTTGTGTTGGTGCAGGAAACATGTCTGGAACAGATGAGGAGGAAGACGAAGCTAACAACATTCAGAACAATAAACTACTTTATGAAGCTCTTACTTCTAAAATGAGAAAGATGATGGCTACTGAAATGGAGACTCTTCGGCAGGAGTTTCGACATACCGCAGAGCAGAGGCGAGCAGAACCTAGAAGGAAACAAGAGAGGTCTCATGATGATTTTGTGCCACAGTTTTATAGATTTGCTGGAAGTAGATATCTAGAGGACTATCTCGAGTGGGAAAGAGACATGGATGATTGGTTTTCATACCATGACACTCCTAGAGGAAAATAAGCTCACCTATGCCATCAAACAGCTCACTGGATATGCATATTCATGGTGGAGGCATGAAAAAACACAAGTGGTTGAAGTATCCAGAAAGAACCATCATCAGTTGGGGAAAACTGAAATGGGTAATGATCAGAGAGTTTGTGTCGACGGTGCACTCAGAAGACACATGAGTAAAAATACCCTCGAAGATTCTCAAACCCATATACCAAAAAGACAAGACAACAAGTGCCACCAAAAAGTCAGAGAAACTTGTTCAAACAAGCAGACTTTCAGCCAAACCAGAAGCACATGCCTGCATATTGTCTAGACCAGAAGAAGAGCCTTACAAAATCCATGGAGAAGAAGAGTTTTCTCAGCTAAGGAGCTTTGTGCAAGCCAACAGCAAAACCAGAACAATCTGTTGTTCAAACAAAAGCTCAGACGTCCAAAGAAGAAGAACCACCTGCAGAAAAACATGCAATGGACCAGAAACAAGTTGCAGACACAATACACTCTATGTTTGCTTGAGAGAACAACACCAGAGGCACCCATACAACCCTCATATGAGCAGCAGTGTGCAAGGTATGTGTCTAGATTCCCTTTTGGTTAATGAAACTAACGTGATTACTCATGATGCAGAAGAAGAATCACCAGAAAAATGTACAAAAGAGTTTGCCATTGATTACTGATATGGAGCAGCCAATCAACCTTGTGTCAGAACCAGTCCCTAAGCCATTTCCTAAAGATCACCCAAGAATGTACTGTAAGGAACTTGATTTGGTTAGGACTAAGCCTAATTTGTTTATAATGATTTCTGCTCAAGATGAAAAACGTTTTGGTTTAGAAGCTGTGAAAGAATTTTGTGTTTCAGAATCTAACTTTGACCAAATGATTCCAATTTTTGAAACTATTACACATGAAAAGTTCTTTAAGCCAAAAGGTTTTCTAATTAATAAATTTCGTCATTTTTGAACCTTCATTGAGAGTTTCTTTGTTTAGCAACACCTTTGAGTTGTTTAGAACTAGGGAAGAGTTTGTAATGAATAAAACCTTTTCTAAAATAAAACAAAACGTTTTCTGTGATTTTAATGAACCTTGCAAACCAACTTTCAAAGATCATGTTTTTGAACAAAGCTTATCTAAGTTTACAAAGTATAATTCTCTTTCTAATAAAATGTTGCTTGTTAAAGATTTTTGGTGTTCTAATCACATTCTGATTTGTGACAAAGTGAATGAAATTGATAAAATGCATTCGAAACTTGCCTTCGATAGCCTGTTTGATCCTCTTGAGGACTTGTTTGATTATTTCAGATGCACATTTGATGTGTTTTCTTTAGTTTTTGTGAAAGCAAATAAAAGACAGGTTAAGAACTCAAAGGCAGGAATGATTCAAGTTCTCACTAATCAAGTTGATTATGGACCAAAGGAGCATGAAAAAAGTAGTCAAGGCTTCTTTAATGTTCAAAGACGAACCACCAGATACATTACTATTGCTCAGATCAAACTACAATTCCCAGCAAGGTAAACCTTTAAAACTACCACCAGACTCTTGGTATACTTTTTCTTGTTTTGATGCAGGACTTGGAGAATACGAAGTTGAGGATCAAATAAGACACCATCAGTCCAGAGGAGTTCCTATATATCAACCTCGACGCTATGAATGGATGCCACCAATCTTAATATGAGCTAGAGACATTGAACTAGAACATGCTAAGGTAAGTAGCTATGTTTTCAAGGACCCTTTTGTTTTTGATCACACAGATATGATTCGCTTGTCTTTGTCAAAAGAGCCAAATGCAGATTTTAGAACAGCTTTGAAGCGCACAAGAAGAATCCAAAAGAGAGAAGAAGACAAAAGATTCAAGCCACCTGATTTGGACCAGGATAAACACCAAGACGCCAGTTGTTTCATGCTGATGAAAGAGGAGCCATCAGACGCAGCATACAAGCCAAAACCAAGCCAAAACAGATTTAGAGGTATGTTCATAATCCTACATGATTCCGTGAGTACTAACTTGTTCTATGTCCATGCAGATGATTCGGATTTGAGGACAAATCTTATTCAAGTGGGAGAGGATGATATGATACTAGTCGATTCAAGAGATGGAGGAGGCATAGCCAAGCTCGACGTGCAAGCTCGACCAGCAAACAGAGTCCGAGCTAAAGATAACGAGCTCGATTTGCAAGCTCGACCAGACAAACAGAGCCTGAGTGCTGAAGATGACAAGCTCGATTGGCAAGCTCGACCAAACAAACAGAGCTCGACATGTGATATGATACAGGATGATTCATGGAGTTTGGAGCATGGAAAAGAATCTAAAGAGCAGCTTGAACCAGAGGATGAGCTTGTAGCTGAGGAAGCAGCTCACTGTGGAGTGAAGATTAAGCCAAACCAGAGAAGACACGATCCTAAACCTCCCTGGTTTTTTGATCTACATTTAAAGAGTATCAACAAATGGACAAGTGATTCATTTGCACTCTTTTTCCCTTACCTTTGGTTTTGTCCCAATGGGTTTTCCGAGGAAGGTTTTTAATGAGGCTTCTGAATCACTTTCACATCATCCATTTGTTGATCAAGAACCCAAAATTCGACCCAAACGATAAGTTATGAAGCCCAAACCATTTTATGTCCATTACAGGTCCAAGAAGAGGCCAAAACAAGTGTCTGATTTTCTGGCCAAGAGAAGTGACGAAAATGGAAGTGCAAGGGTCAATTTTCAACTTAGAATTAATGTTGTTATTTTCTAAACAGTCTGCATGTAGACTGGTCTTTTCTATTTAAGTTATTTGTTTCTCTCATTGTAGGACAATCTATTTTCTTTTATCAAAAAAGTTTGAATCTAGATCTCTGTTTGTTGGTGAGTCATATCTAACAAACAAAACGAATTCTTTGTGTGTCGTATCAAAGAATTCACCCTTGGTTTACTTAAGGAAATCTGCAGCCTTTCATAAAGCCACTCGATCCATTGTTCTTCTGTTCTCCACGGTTTTGTTGCAGCAAGACCCAAGTTCCATTTAGCTGTAGACTGGCGATTCATAGGGAGGATTACATTAAGTGGTATCAGAGCTAAACAGTCTGCAAGTTAAGTTTTTCAATCTCTTTCACTTCTAATCTGTTCAAATCGTGTAGATCTACTTCTATGAATTTTTTTTATTGTCTATGCACCACCAGCAACCTGTTTCTTAGTTTTAAGTTGTTTGAGTTGTAGATCTATGTTCTGCGATTCACTAGGTTTGTTGTGTCTATTCATCTTTCAAATTTCGAATCAGTGTTAATTGTGTAGAAAATCGTCTCAAATGCATCAGTTTGGTCTAGTTAACTTTTGCTTTTAAGAATTTGTTCCTGTAGAACTTTTTACTGGTGATTTTGTATTGGTGCAGGAAACATGTCTGGAACAGATGAGGAGGAAGACGAAGCTAACAACATTCAGAACAATAAACTACTTTATGAAGCTCTTACTGCTGAAATGAGAAAGATGATGGCTACTGAAATGGAGACACTTCGGCAGGAGTTTCGACAGACCACAGAGCAGAGGCGAGCAGAACCTAGAAGGAAACAAGAGAGGTCTCATGATGATTTTGTGCCACAGTTTTATAGATTTGCTGGAAGTAGATATCCAGAGGACTATCTCGAGTGGGAAAGAGACATGGATGATTGGTTTTCATACCATGACACTCCAGAGGAAAATAAGCTCACCTATGCCATCAAACAGCTCACTGGATATGCATATTCATGGTGGAGGCATGAAAAACACAAGTGGTTGAAGTATCCAGAAAGAACCATCATCAGTTGGGGAAAACTGAAATGGGTAATGATCAGAGAGTTTGTGTTGACGGTGCACTCAGAGACACAAGAGTAAAATACCCTAGAAGATTCTCAAACCCATATACCAAAAAGACAAGACAACAAGTGCCACCAAAAAGTCAGAGAAACTTGCTCAAACAAGCAGACTTTCAGCCAAACCAGAAGCACATGCCTGCATATTGTCTAGACCAGAAGAAGAGCCTTACAAAATCCATGGAGAAGAAGAGTTTTCTCAGCTAAGGAGCTTTGTGCAAGCCAACAGCAAAACCAGAACAATCTGTTGTTCAAACAAAAGCTCAGACGTCCAAAGAAGAAGAACCACCTGCAGAAAAACATGCAATGGACCAGAAACAAGTTGCAGACACAATACACCCTATGTTGCGTAAGAAAACAACACCAGAGGCACCCATACAACCTCATATGAGCAGCAGTGTGCAAGGTATGTGTCTAGATCCCCTTTTGGTTAATGAAACTAACGTGATTACTCATGATGCAGAAGAAGAATCACCAGAAAATGTACAAAAGAGTTTGCCATTGATTACTGATATGGAGCAGCCAATCAGCCTTGTGTCAGAACCAGTCCCTAAGCCATTTCCTAAAGATCACCCAAGAATGCACTGTAAGGAACTTGATTTGGTTAGGACTAAGCTAATTTGTTTATAATGATTTCTGCTCAAGATGAAAAATGTTTTGGTTTAGAAGCTGTGAAAGAATTTTGTATTTTAGAATCTAACTTTGACCAAATGATTCCAATTTTCGAAACTATTACACATGAAAAGTTCTTTAAGCCAAAAGGTTTTCTAATTAATAAATTTCGTCATTTTGAACCTTCATTGAGAGTTTCTTTGTTTAGCAACACCTTTGAGTTGTTTAGAACTAGGGAAGAGTTTGTAATGAATAAAACCTTTTCTAAAATAAAACAAAACGTTTTCTGTGATTTTAATGAACCTTGCAAACCAACTTTCAAAGATCATGTTTTTGAACAAAGCTTATCTAAGTTTACAAAGTATAATTCTCTTTCTAATAAAATGTTGCTTGTTAAAGATTTTTGGTGTTCTAATCACATTCTGATTTGTGACAAAGTGAATGAAATTGATAAAATGCATTCGAAACTTGCCTTCGATAGCCTGTTTGATCCTCTTGAGGACTTGTTTGATTATTCCAGATGCACATTTAATGTGTTTTCTTTAGTTTTTGTGAAAGCAAATAAAAGACAGGTTAAGAACTCAAAGGCAGGAATGATTCAAGTTCTCACTAATCAAGTTGATTATGGACCAAAGGAGCATGAAAAAGTAGTCAAGGCTTCTTTAATGTTCAAAGACGATTCACAAGATACATTACTATTGCTCAGATCAAACTACAATTCCCAGCAAAGGTAAACCTTTAAAACTACCACCAGAGTCTTGGTATACTTTTTCTTGTTTTGATGCAGGACTTGGAGAATACAAAGTTGCGGATCAAATAAGACACCATCAGTCCAGAGGAGTTCCTATATATCAACCTCGACGCTATGAATGGATGCCACCAATCTTAATATGAGCTAGAGACACTGAACTAGAACATGTTAAGGTAAGTAGCTATGTTTTCAAGGACCCTTTTGTTTTTGATCACACAGATATGATTCGCTTGTCTTTGTCAAAAGAGCCAAATGCAGATTTTAGAACAGCTTTGAAGCGCACAAGAAGAATCCAAAAGAGAGAAGAAGACAAAAGATTCAAGCCACCTGATTTGGACCAGGATAAACACCAAGTCGCCAGTTGTTTCATGCTGATGAAAGAGGAGCCATCAGACGCAGCATACAAGCCAAAACCAAGCCAAAACAGATTTAGAGGTATGTTCATAATCCTACATGATTCCGCGAGTACTAACTTGTTCTATGTCCATGCAGATGATTCAGATTTGAGGACAAATCTTATTCAAGTGGGAGAGGATGATATGATACTAGTCGATTCAAGAGATGGAGGAGGCATAACCAAGCTCGACGTACAAGCTCGACCAGCAAACAGAGTCCGAGCTAAAGATAACGAGCTCGATTTGCAAGCTCGACCAAACAAACAGAGCTCGACATGTGATATGATACAGGATGATTCATGGAGCTTGGAGCATGGAAAAGAATCTAAAGAGCAGCTTGAACCAGAGGATGAGCTTGTAGCTGAGGAAGCAGCTCACTGTGGAGTGAAGATTAAGCCAAACCAGAGAAGACACGATCCTAAACCTCCCTGGTTTTTGATCTACATTTAAAGAGTATCAACAAATGGACAAGTGATTCATTTGCACTCTTTTTCCCTTACCTTTGGTTTTGTCCCAATGGGTTTTCCGAGGAAGGTTTTTAATGAGGCTTCTGAATCACTTTCACATCATCCATTTGTTGATCAAGAACCCAAAATTCGACCCAAACGATAAGTTATGAAGCCCAAACCACAGAGCAGAGGCGAGCAGAACCTAGAAGGAAACAAGAGAGGTCTCATGATGATTTTGTGCCACAGTTTTATAGATTTGCTGGAAGTAGATATCCAGAGGACTATCTCGAGTGGGAAAGAGACATGGATGATTGGTTTTCATACCATGACACTCCAGAGGAAAATAAGCTCACCTATGCCATCAAACAGCTCACTAGATATGCATATTCATGGTGGAGGCATGAAAAACACAAGTGGTTGAAGTATCCAGAAAGAACCATCATCAGTTGGGGAAAACTGAAATGGGTAATGATCAGAGAGTTTGTGTCGACGGTGCACTCAGAAGACACATGAGTAAAATACCCTCGAAGATTCTCAAACCCATATACCAAAAAGACAAGACAACAAGTGCCACCAAAAAGTCAGAGAAACTTGCTCAAACAAGCAGACTTTCAGCCAAACCAGAAGCACATGCCTGCATATTGTCTAGACCAGAAGAAGAGCCTTACAAAATCCATGGAGAAGAAGAGTTTTCTCAGCTAAGGAGCTTTGTGCAAGCCAACAGCAAAACCAGAACAATTTGTTGTTCAAACAAAAGCTCAGACGTCCAAAGAAGAAGAACCACCTGCAGAAAAACATGCAATGGACCAGAAACAAGTTGCAGACACAATACACCCTATGTTGCGTAAGAAAACAACACCAGAGGCACCCATACAACCTGATATGAGCAGCAGTGTGCAAGGTATGTGTCTAGATCCCCTTTTGGTTAATGAAACTAACGTGATTACTCATGATGCAGAAGAAGAGTCACCAGAAAATGTACAAAAGAGTTTGCCATTGATTACTGATATGGAGCAGCCAATCAGCCTTGTGTCAGAACCAGTCCCTAAGCCATTTCCTAAAGATCACCCAAGAATGCACTGTAAGGAACTTGATTTGGTTAGGACTAAGCCTAATTTGTTTATAATGATTTCTGCTCAAGATGAAAAACGTTTTGGTTTAGAAGCTGTGAAAGAATTTTGTGTTTCAGAATCTAACTTTGACCAAATGATTCCAATTTTCGAAACTATTACACATGAAAAGTTCTTTAAGCCAAAAGGTTTTCTAATTAATAAATTTCGTCATTTTGAACCTTCATTGAGAGTTTCTTTGTTTAGCAACACCTTTGAGTTGTTTAGAACTAGGGAAGAGTTTGTAATGAATAAAACCTTTTCTAAAATAAAACAAAACGTTTTCTGTGATTTTAATGAACCTTGCAAACCAACTTTCAAAGATCATGTTTTTGAACAAAGCTTATCTAAGTTTACAAAGTATAATTCTCTTTCTAATAAAATGTTGCTTGTTAAAGATTTTTGGTGTTCTAATCACATTCTGATTTGTGACAAAGTGAATGAAATTGATAAAATGCATTCGAAACTTGCCTTCGATAGCCTGTTTGATCCTCTTGAGGACTTGTTTGATTATTTCAGATGCACATTTGATGTGTTTTCTTTAGTTTTTGTGAAAGCAAATAAAAGACAGGTTAAGAACTCAAAGGCAGGAATGATTCAAGTTCTCACTAATCAAGTTGATTATGGACCAAAGGAGCATGAAAAAGTAGTCAAGGCTTCTTTAATGTTCAAAGACGAACCACCAGATACATTACTATTGCTCAGATCAAACTACAATTCCCAGCAAGGTAAACCTTTAAAACTACCACCAGACTCTTGGTATACTTTTTCTTGTTTTGATGCAGGACTTGGAGAATACGAAGTTGAGGATCAAATAAGACACCATCAGTCCAGAGGAGTTCCTATATATCAACCTCGACGCTATGAATGGATGCCACCAATCTTAATATGAGCTAGAGACATAGAACTAGAACATGCTAAGGTAAGTAGCTATGTTTTCAAGGACACTTTTGTTTTTGATCACACAGATATGATTCGCTTGGCTTTGTCAAAAGAGCCAAATGCAGATTTTAGAACAGCTTTGAAACGCACAAGAAGAATCCAAAAGAGAGAAGAAGACAAAAGATTCAAGCCACCTGATTTGGACCAGGATAAACACCAAGACGCCAGTTGTTTCATGCTGATGTAAGAGGAGCCATCAGACGCAGCATATAAGCCAAAACCAAGTCAAAACAGATTTAGAGGTATGTTCATAATCTTACATGATTCCGCGAGTACTAACTTGTTCTATGTCCATGTAGATGATTCAGATTTGAGGACAAATCTTATTCAAGTGGGAGAGGATGATATGATACTAGTCGATTCAAGAGATGGAGGAGGCATAGCCAAGCTTGACGTGCAAGCTCGACCAGCAAACAGAGTCCGAGCTAAAGATAACGAGCTCGATTTGCAAGCTCGACCAGACAAACAGAGCCTGAGTACTGAAGATGACAAGTTCGATTTGCAAGCTCGACCAAACAGACAGAGCTCAACATGTGATATGATACAGGATGATTCATGGAGCTTGGAGCATGGAAAAGAATCTAAAGAGCAGCTTGAACCAGAGGATGAGCTTGTAGCTGAGGAAGCAGCTCACTGTGGAGTGAAGATTAAGCCAAACCAGAGAAGACACGATCCTAAACCTCCCTGGTTTTTGATCTACATTTAAAGAGTATCAACAAATGGACAAGTGATTCATTGCACTCTTTTTCCCTTACCTTTGGTTTTGTCCCAATGGTTTTCCGAGGAAGGTTTTTAATGAGGCTTCTGAATCACTTTCACATCATCCATTTGTTGATCAAGAACCCAAAATTGACCCAAACGATAAGTTATGAAGCCCAAACCATTTTATGTCCATTACAGGTCCAAGAAGAGGCCAAAACAAGTGTCTGATTTTCTGGCCAAGAGAAGTGACGAAAATGGAAGTGCAAGGGTCAATTTTCAACTTAGAATTAATGTTGTTATTTTCTAAACAGTCTGCATGTAGACTGGTCTTTTCTATTTAAGTTATTTGTTTCTCTCATTGTAGGACAATCTATTTTCTTTTATCAAAAAAGTTTGAATCTAGATCTCTGTTTGTTGGTGAGTCATATCTAACAAACAAAACGAATTCTTTGTGTGTCGTATCAAAGAATTCACCCTTGGTTTACTTAAGGAAATCTGCAGCCTTTCGTAAAGCCACTCGATCCATTGTTCTTCTGTTCTCCACGGTTTTGTTGCAGCAAGACCCAAGTTCCCTTTAGCTGTAGACTGGCGATTCATAGGGAGGATTACATTAAGTATCAGAGCTAAACAGTCTGCAAGTTAAGTTTTTCAATCTCTTTCACTTCTAATCTGTTCAAATCGTGTAGATCTACTTCTATGAATTTTTTATTGTCTATGCACCACCAGCAACCTGTTTCTTAGTTTTAAGTTGTTTGAGTTGTAGATCTATGATCTGCGATTCACTAGGTTTGTTGTGTCTATTCATCTTTCAAATACCGAATCAGTGTTAATTGTGTAGAAAATCGTCTCAAATGCATCAGTTTGGTCTAGTTAACTTTTGCTTTAAGAATTGTTTCTGTAGAACTTTTTACTGGT